>CM028919.1:8692500-8725000 GCA_016801845.1 Polydactylus sextarius
AGCTTCTTCCCAAAAAGCCCAAGTCCCAGTCGGATAGAAGACATCAGCATCTTGTGAAGAGATAAAAATGTTTCAAAGTGTGGGTGGCGTCTTTTAGAAACGTATCGACAGTCGGCTTTAAAAAATCTTTACATATAGGGCCATATCTGTTTTAAAACTATTAAGTTAACTGTGTAGGCAGTTAGACAAAGGTGAATGTGATGTATTTAGCCATTAGGGAGACTGAGTGCTCTGGAGGAGGACGGGGAGGAGGGAGCAGGTGTCTGTCCATGCAGTATAAGTGCTGCAGTACTATCTTACCCTATCTCTTTCCTCCCACGATAAGAGGAAGTCGAGCATCTTATTGCCTCAAGTTGAAAAGAAAATTTAGTCCAACAGAAAGTAGTTGCTCACTTAAACATAATTGCTCACATAAACAGTAAACACATAAACACACAGGAAATCATACAAACACTTCACCCTAGCTTAATTCACAGTACCTGTTTTATTGTTGTGTTTTCGCTTGATATGTTTTGCGTGTTCGCAGCAGACAGAATGTGGTGGGCTGATGAAAAAGGACTGAGAGATGCACAAAAAAGAAACTCAAACCATGATGAGGAGCACTACTGTGCTGGGAAATGCAATTAAGCCGAGGAGAGACGCCACTTTGCTGCTCTGATGTGGGGTAAAGCTTGCAAACTATTAATAGCTAACATCTCTCTTTCCAGAATGTGTGTGTGTTTTTTTTTTTTTTTTTTTTCTTCCTCCCCTCCTCATTGTGACTAGGGGGGGCTAAGACTTATCCAAGCTGTGATGGCTGCCCGGGTTTTTGACACACACACTGTTAATTGTTGCTGAAGGACTAAAGCTCTCCTGTCCCACCACCCGGAGAGAGTTGAGGATTTTCATCCCCTCTTTCTTTTATTCAGCCCATTAAATGTTTGATTTGATCATTCCTGGCAGTCAGCTCATACCTGTAGGCCACTATTATAGCCATAGCATGTGTGCTATGTGCTCTAGTGTCACACACAACTTTCATCCAGATGGGTTTTTAGGAGCCATTAGTGGGTAAATATTAGTAATGAGCCATTTCAGGAAGTTCAAAGGCGCTACAGTAGTGCCCATGGCCTTTGGGTGTGTGTAAGCTTTAGCACTCTATTAGCAGAGAGTACCATTTGCTTTACAATCGCAACTGTGTTATTTTCTAGTTCAATACACCCCGAAATATTCTCTTCTCTGTGGTAAATGGGACTAAATGTGTTCTCCATCAGCACAAAAACTCTTTTAGCCGTGTCCTTTAGTCAATGAATCGATTTCAAATCGACGTTGCAATTTGAAAGAATTGCAAAGACTCCGATTTTAAACTGTAGGTTGACTGTACAGCTCATCTGACATGTTTGAAACATTTTGCGTTTTCACAAATTCATTCCGTCATTGTCCTCGTGTGACAGTCTCGCTCGCTAATCACGATAGCCATGCACCTCCCGTTACAATCAAGCTCAACTATGTGTCGATGTTTCAACAGCAAGTGAAGGTAAAAAAATGTCCTCAACCGACTTGTCAGAGTTAGTCCCAACAAATAGACTGACTATTTAAGCTTTGAGAAAACAGATAGTCATGAAAAAAGGTGAAGTTGCTAAAGTATAAGTGTGTGTGTTTGTGTGAGAGATATAATAGTTATTTAGTTAGTCAATTAGCGGTTTAGATGTTATCTCATGTGGTAATGCTTTATAGTTGAAGTTGAATTGTCCGGCACTGAGACTGAAATGTCTCAGTTCAGATCGCTCCAGAACATGTAGAAGGTGAATCCCTTTGACTTTTGCGATCCTTGTGGCTGAAGCAGGCATCTCTTTTCTTCTTGAGTGTGAGGTGATGTGTCCCCGCTGGGTTGCCGTAAGGCAGGTTTTGCTGGTGGACGTCCAGTTTTAGAATGTGTCAGGGAGAAACAAATAAACAGGAAAAAAAGCTGCATCTGCTGGACCTTCAACTCTGTCTCTCTGCCGTGTGTCTTATTTTTTAATTCATTTCTTTACGTAGGTGGAAGCATTTGAAGTTTTACTTCCTGCCCTTTGATTGTTGTGTATTTCTCTCCACTGTGCCTTGTTGTTGTCGCACTGTTTTTACTACATTTCTACTTCTTCTTTTACTTTTTCTTTATTCTTTTTTTCCCAGTCTTTCTTCTGCTCCTTCCTGATTAATAATTGAAGCTCATTTCAAGCATTCCATCTTTGGAAAAATATCTTGTCCTCTGGGACATCACATTCCCCCCCATTTATTTATTCATATCCAGCACATTTCTTATCATCACTTCACTATTTTTATCTGCGTATGTGCTTCAAAATGTGAAGAGGGAAACACGAGAGGCGGAGGAAAAAACAAAAAACAAACAAAGGAAGTGAAGAAAAGCTGGTGTCATAACTCAACTTAATAAGAAAACGTAATCCCGATCCCGTCTGACACATCTTTGAATTTGCATGAACTTTTATAGTGGTGTGATACATCATGGCGGAGGGTTGTGACTAACACGAGATATCACACCTTTGTCACTCCCTCACTCTGGATAGATGTTGACTCTACCGTACCCCGAGTCAAGTCAAGTCAGGTCAGTTTTATTTATATAATGCCAAAAGAAGTTATCTCAGGGCACAGTGATGGCAACAGAGCAAATTACAGTCAATGCCAACCTTAACCTTCCCATACCATCTACATCAGTGAATGTCAGCTTGTTGGTATTAGGATGATTTAGTGACAGGACACAGAGGGAGTTCACTCCATTCTGCTCCTACAGAGCGGATAATATGAAAATCCTGGAAATGTGTCTAAAATTACAGCAATCACACTACCGGTTAGACTCTGGTTTTCCCTTCAGTTGCAGGAGATGAAATTACTGTAAATAGCAAACTCCCACATCGTCCATTTGCCTACACCACAGCAGGCACTGACAGCTGGCTGGGTTTGAATGGCCAAGAGGTCTGAAATGCTACATTGGTGCTGGTCAGATGAAGCTCGCCTGGTTGTCTTCTTACAGCCGTCCATGACTCACACACACTTCACTCAGTGAAGTGGCTCTGGGGCCCACCGAGGGTACAATATATCACTCGTCTTTTACAACTAACCTCCATCCGAGGTGTCTATGGCCCACTATTCTCTGTTCCTGTGTGCACTTAAGATAGCAGGGTCCAGTCGAATGCTCAGAATATCACCTCTTCAGCTTTATCATGTATGTTGGTTTTAACACCGTCTCCACTTGCAACATGGGAGCGTTTATCTGAGGTGCTGGAATGGGCTGAACTATTAGGGTCACGCTGAAGCCTGTGTGCGCCTGTATGCTAAGTGCCAGTGTGGGTTGCTATCCTAGTTGGGTCAATAAGATAAAACAACAGTAACAGTGCAAAGCTCTATCTCTTATATAACCAACTCCTGTCTGTTTAACGTGTCGGGCCGTCTCTTCTTTGCAGTAATGCAGAAGGGCCAAACATAAAAATCCTGGAAGTCCAACGCAACACAAATCATAATTGGATAATAATTCACAGTGTTTTTTGGCAGCCTGAGCGCTGTGTTGACAGGATTATTCACCTCATCCACAGAGAATCGCCGTGACTGAAATAAAAGGCTTTTCTCCAGCGAGGAAAGTCCTTCATGTGCCAGTGCCTCTCTCCCCGTCTCCCTCCCTGCTCGCACATCGACGACAATATGCTCTTAAAGGAACACAGCCAGTTTTTCTTCAGTGCTTCTTGATGAGACTACACATACATAGGGTGATGTTAACAGGGAACTGGACGAGTGGGCGGGCGGGTGGTACCAATGTGTCCTACTTCTAAATACCCTCCAAAGTCCCCCTGAGCCTCCCACTTATCTCAATCTGAAAAGATTGCTTGGATCACACTAGAGATGGAGTATTTCTTAAATACCTCCTACTGTACTGTGAATAACCCCAGCAGGACGCTCACTGCACCTCTACAGAGAAAATACTGGAAATAGCATATGTATAAAATTACAACAGTCGGCTTGGAGAGGATAAAAATCTCATTAAAATCTTGTTTTGTTTGATTAAGCTGCACCAGTTAAACTGTAGTCGATGAAGAATAAACTCTTGTGTCATGTACGGGAAACAACAATGGGTTATTGGAAGCGGATTTGACATTAGTATGTTAAAAGCTGCTGGTCCTCTGTGCCTTTGGGTGACACTCTGACATGTCTGACAGCAGTGACTCGCCGGGCAAACTGTAGCCCCGCGGTAGTGCTGACACATTGAATTAGTAAAAAAAAATGAGACACAAAAAGAGAACAAGCTATTACAGTCCCACATGGTTTTGTCACTTTTTTTTTTTTTTTTTAAACAAATGCATTTGCAGCAACGGTGATAATAATTACAGCCCTTTTCTTCATTTATCAGAAGCGCACAAAGTGCCTGCCAGGAGCGAAACAGAAAAAGACTAAAGGAGATTAAAATATCAAAATTTCACTCCAAGAAAATTATTCTAAAGTAATAAAATAACAGTAAAAGCCTCGCTGTGAGATATAACGCCGGAAAGATTGAGAGCTGAAAAGTCAGCGTTGTATTGAGTATGAGTGAACCAGACAGAGCAAAGATGTTGCCAAGAGCGAACACTAAGACATATTGTACCCCGACAGCTCACATCTGCTGAGCAGATTCTATTTAAAATGTACGATTGCAACCAAAATAAAATGTAAAACGTAAGTCGATAAAAAATTACATCATCAGTCTAAAAGGAAGACGACAGGGAAATCTTCTGTTGAAAGGAGGCAGTTTTTTCATAACTTTAACTGATGTTTTATTTATCTATTTATTTATTTTTGGCCTCTTGGGGGCTGCAGAAACGAGCTGTGAGCAAATTTAAGACACATTAACTCCTCATAAAGTTGATACCCTCAAATTTACACCCAGAACATACAAAGTAATGTTAGCATTCATTGGGAAGTTGTGTTTGTGGCTACAAGTCTGACTCACTCTCCTAGTCATTTCTTCTGTCTCCACCAAAGTAAGTCTGATATTCACTCCCCCTTTCTGTTTTGGTTCAGGTTCCACCAGCGCTTGAGAAAGTTTTCTCTTTCTTAGCTGCTAAATGCTAACCTTTGCAATGCTAACTATGTATATGTCCAAATGTCATCATATCTTCCAAGACCATAACTTAACAGAACATAGTTAATTAAAAGTTAATAATACAAATGAAATGATTTATGTTGTTAGTTTACACTCAGCTCTTTCGTAAAATCAAAGAATATTTACAGGTGGTTAATTTTCTCATCATGTTAAGTTTATTCTTCCCTCTTTTAACAACCTGTGTTGCGTCATCAGGCCACAGAGATGGATTCGCTCTGTGAACTGATCTTGTTTTCAAGGATGCAGTAGCATCCAGCGCTGATGAGCATAGGTCATTAAAGTGGCTAACCGAATCATTTGTGCATGCGGCGTATGTGCAGAATGAGCTGTAAGTCTGCTTTTACTCAATTCATCTGATGAAAATTGAATGGCCGATCGTGCTTTGAGGATGTAGGAGCGGACGGTTTATTCGTCCTGAGAAATAACAACTTTAAAACAACATTAAAAAGCAATAGTCTTATCATCAGAGAGGACAGTTTCCACATTTACAGCCATCGAATGGCAAATAAATTCAGTATTGATTATTACGTATTTTAATTGAATGTGGCCATCTCACTACATTATTGCTGCGTTATGTTGAACATCTGACCCTGCCACTTTGCTCTGTTTTTCATCATCGTCTTCTAGCTACAAGTTTTGGCTGTGACTTTAACTCTGACTTTGTTCCAACCTCAGGGGGGGATCGTGTCTAGAAATGCTCCTCGCCCTCCCTTGTCCCATTTTCATTCTGACTATATCTGCTAATCAAAGAAAGAAGACAACAAGACATTTCATCCTCGTGTTGGCAGACCAGTAGGGGATGAGAATGTTCTCAGCGCGCTGAATAGAGCTGATGGAGTAGGGTTCGCTGATGAAAAAACGCTCACCCGATTACAAGATATTTCATGTTTTCATCTCTGAATGCCTCATTAGGCGGCCTTTTCTTCGCTCAGAAACTAGAAGAAGTTCTCAAAGAGGGAGAAAATGACAGAAGAATCTGGTCGCAGTCATTCATATTCAGTATTCAATTACTTCTGACAAAGACAAAGAGCACAGCGGAGTAAGGCTTGTCACACAATGTCGACCGTAAATAAAATGTGCTGATCAACAACACTTTGTGAAACCACACAAATGTACCATAATTGCAGTACCATCTGCCATCATTCTCATTTGTATTGTTTACAGACCTTCCTGATGGGTTGATGGACAGAAATGAGTTTTCCTTAAAATAGAAGGTGTGACTCAGGGAGACAGACAGAAAGGGACAGAGTGTCATCTGTGCTCCGTTGAACCACAGGTAATGATGGAGTGTCTATTGCTGGAGTGGTGTGCCTCTATGTAATTGTCTCTGGATTGAGGCTGAAGCACGGATGAGTCACCCAGGCCCCACATATTAATCACGCCGGCCCGCTCGTCTGACTATAACATCCCTCAGAGCAAAGACCAGACCATTTGCCTTCATTTCCTCTAACGTGGACCTGCACCCCCAAAGGACAACCCCAAACTTGGTTCACTCCAGATCACCCTGACTCAGTGACTTTACCCTTTGGGATTTCTTAGTTAAGTTTCAAACTGTCACTACAACTCCCCAACATTTCTTAATTAATTGGCTGAAATGTCCCCATGTGTTTGTGTGGTTCAGTCACAGCCACAAACTCAAGGCCCAAACAACCCATTTGTCAAAAGTGACAGTGCTGTCCTCTGGCACGCAGGGAGATTTCAAACTGAATCTGTAATGCAAGGAGGCTGTGTAAATGAGTTACATGATCGTTGGCAGATTTTCTTCTTTCTTCCTCTTCAGCTTGAGAATAATAGAAACGTCCTTGTGGGAGACCTTGCCGTGCGCCAACTCCCATTTCCACTCCAGTTGTTCTCTCAATAACTCATACGGCAGAGGCCAAATCCATAACAAAGCCGTGATTACTTTCATCAAAGTGAGTGAATGAAAAACCTGAACAACGGAAAATGTCGAACCTCAACCCTGGGAGTTTTTAAGCTCGACGTGATGGAAATTGCACCTGTTTTTACATTTTGTTGTTCATTTGTATCGTCAGATTTCATGTGCACATAAAGTACGTGAGTGAATCCTCTAAAGCAAGTATCCTGTATCCTCCACCACAGCAAGAAAACCTTAATTAATCTCACCAGCTCCTCCTCAGCTACTCACATGTATCAGGCAACATGAGCCTAATTCATTTAGACGCTCCAGTACAACCTGTGTTGAATCTGACACCACTGCATTTTTTTTAAATGGAAATTGCTCTTCATCAGTGGACAGAAAAGAGGAAGGGGAGAACTGAAGCATTTAAGCTTATAAGAATCATTGGAATTGAGCGAAATAAGGCCAGAGGCAGAAAGGCAATGGCGACTCTGCAATATGATGGTAACATGAGAAGAAGTTAATATGGTTATTCCCTGGTCCTGTACAAGACATGGCTAAGCAGGGAGTGTATGGATGTTCATGAGATTTGAATATTTCAGTGAGAACTTAGTGAATCAAGTGATGGTCTTGATAGTTTATGTCCAATGTCTTATAGGAACCTTCAACTTTCCAGCACATAACCAGTTTCCAATGGAACAATGCTGTAAAAAAACTGTGAAAGATGCCCGTAGCTTGACATGTTGGTAATAAGTTACTCATCAAAAATGTAATAACATTGGTTTATTGATAACTCTACATCATAAAAAAAAGACAGGAAGTGGTCTTTCACGAGCAGCCAGCCAGTTTGTCAAACCATCAAACTACCGAAAAAGACAGATCATGCTGGAAACTATGTGGAAAACTTTACATTTCCCTTAAGATCACATTTGACACTGGACTTTTAATCCAGTTCCCAAACCTGCAGCCATGTTAACACGTCCTGGACCAGTGTGTCTGAGCTCCTTAAGATGACATTAATATCAATCTAAAGTAAGACAGTAAATAAGTCAAAAAGTAACAGAGCGTCACCGAGACTCTGTAATTACACTGCTCGGTAATTCATTGATACTAAACACTGGCTCTGCCTTTTGGTGTGTGTAAACAGACCTTGTGTGAACAGTGTCACAGTCGGCCTTGGAATCCTTTAAGCTGACAGCGTCTGTGTGTTTGTGTTTACATCACAGTGACGTCCACGTGGTCGTGTCTATTTTTCGGAAGAGCAGCAGACGAGGTTTGGGGTCACGCTTTGATAGACATGATCATTCTCACTTTGTAGAAAATTTCGCAGAATTTTTTTTTTAAGTTAAATTCCAGATGGAAGACACCTGGTTAACGAAGCTAAATGACACGTTTATAGAAGGTTTTTAATTCTTCTGCACATCAGGACGCATTAATTATGTATGCGCCTGAATGGGGAAGAAGATGCATTAGCAGATGTTAAGTCTCTGTATAAACCAGGTTATTGCTTTTGCGAGAGATTTATCTCGATAATACAAGGTCACCTGTGTCCTCAGCAGATGTCATTCTGCAAACTTTACCCTGCTGTGGTGAGAGGATAATATTTGAGGTTTGCAGAATCTAATATTTGTTCAGCGTTGCCTCCTTTTGTGAACTTAGTCTTTTATTTATTTTTTCTGTGTAATGTTTTATTCATAGGTTGTGATCGGAATATCCTAAACCTGGAATTCAGTCTGAAAAAAATCCTATCAAGTTGCCGTTGTGGAGGAAATAAAAGTTCTGACATGTAAAGTCCTACAGCAGTTGGAGCACAGCAAATCAACTTCAACAACATTTACTAAATTACATCCAGCTGCCACGCACAGATAGGAGGAGATGAAAACAGAAAATGACACTCCACTTTATTTTGAAACGCGTTGAGAGGATATTGGATCACAAAAACGTGGCTAGTCCCTTTCTAGGAAGCCTTTTCAATAATTCAGGGGTGTGTGATGGTTAGGTTGCAAATTTGAGCTTTACGGACATAATAGATGGTTCATTTTTGACTCCCCCTGAGGTGAAAGAATAAAAGATTTATGATTGAATTTGGTTGCTGCTGAGCAATGCATTAGCCGGCACTGAAGGTGGTCCGTTGACATTATAGATAATCAGTCAGCAGTGAGTAAGGATTTGATGCCATAAAACAGCCTTTTTATCTATTGATTTCTAACATTTAGTCAGTCAGTGTTAAACGTAATACACCGTTGAAACATATGCTGTTATTAAACACATTTTTTTTTTCTTTCTTTTTTTCATCACCCTGTGATTCAATTGTAAGAGCTTCCTCTGGTCACCTCAGGCCTCATTTGGTTTCATTAAAAGACGATTAAAGGATGTTAATAGGAGGAGTTGTGTCTGAGCGAGCAGCCCCGCTGACATCTCTGCTGTGGGTCTCTATCAGGACGAGGAGTCATCCCTGTGGGGACTGAGGACAGCAAAGCAAAGCACATTACAGGTGTGTTGCTCTTTTCGCTGCCCGGTGGCACCGAGAGATGAGATTTTCCCTCCTCATGTCAGCACAGCTGCTTGAATTTCATTACCCCGTAGCTGCGAGTTGAAAGTAACAAGGCTTTATTGCCAACATTGGAAATCTGTCACCCGGCGAGAACAAAGTTGTTTTCATAGCACCTTGAAATGACGCTCGAAGAAAAATCTCCTCTAACGCTGCTCGGCATTACGCACAGAGCTGCCAACGAAAAAGTGCCGCTCGCTGTCAGACGGCAGGTTCAACCTGTGTGAGTTACAACCGAGAAAGATCCAGAGGTTCATCCTCCACTCTTTCTCCACCAACGCCTCCTCTCTGTTTCATAACAGGCCTTTTCACTTAGTCCCCCTGTGTTGTCACAGTAACACTGCTCACCCCTAAAAGCCTGTCAACGGCCTCGTGCTCGGCTGGAAGAACCAGCACAGGTAATAAGGACGTCAGGTCTGTGTGTAACAGGCGTGTGTGTGGAGGGGTGACAGTTGTACCTTGTTGGATGGAAAAGGCAGGAGGAGGTGGAGGTGGAGTTTAATGATTCACAGTGTAGCTTTAAAAAAAACATTTCTCATTCCAGTAGTCATGACAGAAAATCCATACATCTGGAAAGGTCACGGGCCCCTTTTTCTCACTGATTGCACGTGGATGTAGGAGCATGGGAGCAACAGAGCTGAGATGTAGCATAATTTTAAGCTGAGGTATGAAATGTGCAGCGGATTGAAACGTACCACGTCCCGGGAGAAACACAGCCGGTGTTACCAGATTGTGGTGTAAAAATGGGAGGAAAGAAAGAAGAAATGTTGGTTACAAAATCCCCCCGTATTAAAGGAAAAGAGACGTTCTGGGGCTATTTTCACACGATAAGGAGTTCAAACTTTGTGTTGGTAGCGAATCACATCAATCAGATGAGTTTTGAGAAAGTTTCGACCAAAAAAGCTCTAACGGCAGTGCAAGGGGCAATTTGGTGTTGCAAGACAAATCGTGTACGAGACAAATGTTTCTGATGTATAAATTATTTTCTGATCCTGTTTGAAATGTGCCATGGTTTTAACATATGATGTTTGTGAATTTTAAAGATAATTTTTTGACATCGAGACATCGCACTGTTTTGTGACTAGGTTTTGTGTGAG
This sequence comes from Polydactylus sextarius, assembly GCA_016801845.1. Taxonomy (NCBI): domain Eukaryota; kingdom Metazoa; phylum Chordata; class Actinopteri; family Polynemidae; genus Polydactylus; species Polydactylus sextarius. The sequence goes on from CM028919.1 coordinate 8,703,111, forward strand.
ACCACCTAGCGGGCTACAACGCTCCCCCCACAACGTTTACGTCACCATCAAACTGTGACAGCTAACGTTAGCTTAACAGGTCGCTACGCTAACTATGCAAAATATCTCACCTGGTAAGTTTTATCACCTACTTATCGTTCTCTCTTCGGGCAGGAAGAGAGGGGGAAAAAAATTCAGTGAAAAGTTTCCTACACGACTATTTGGTTTGTAGTCGAACCGGTTACGTATTTTCAGAAGCAGATAAATCAACAATTACACCACAAACATGATCTTAACTCACACTAATAGTTATTTAAATCAAGATACAACATATGTGCGATCCAGGGTATAAGTCAAAATGGATCGGAAAATAATTTTTATCTCTTTATTCATTTTTTTTTGTGGGTCAACTGGAAGGAGCATGACTTAGCCTCCCTATAGAAGATTGTTTACAAAGTCAGTATATTACCTTAAGTTGTTGTCCTGTCGACGCCATCTTGAGGAAAAGTCCTCATCCGAATGACGTGATTGTGCCACCAACACAAAGTATCAGCTCATCGTCTGAAAATAGCCCTAGAATGTCAGTAACGTGGGATTTTTCCTTTAATATACACACATACATACATTACTCTTTCAACAGTTTACTAATGACAGGCTAAAGCGCCATCTGTGTGTGTAGTAATGGATGGAGTTGAGTACAGATGGGAAAAGCCTGATCTGCTCAGCACTTGCGTTTTATTGTCACTAGAAAACATAACTTGTCGTTTCAAATAAGTGGCCTCAGACGCCGGCTCCGTGTCTTCTGTGTTTACATCAGTCCTATCAAATGTCATCCATCATTATTTGCCTCGTTCAGTCCTAGACAGCGTTATCGCTGCCTTCGTCACGGCATCCGCAGGCCACTCTTCTCCTCGTTCTCCTTTCCTCGGAGACGAGTATAAACCCTGCGATGAGAGAGAGAGAGACAGTTTGTCTCCTGTGTCTCGGACATCAAGAACAGGCTTGTGGGCCCAGTGAGAACCGAAGCAAACTTGGGCTTGATGACACCTCTCTCTCGTCTCTCCCCTCTCTGTGTGTCTCTTTTTGTAACCCAATTACCACCAGACCTTACGGAATGGAACCGGCAGGACCGGACTGTCAGGGGACGACGCCGACATCAAAGACAGACAGACAGATGGTTCCTGAGGTTTTATCACCTCAAACTAATTTCCTGTAGATATTACCGCTGGTGCAGGGCCACAAATAGGACGCTGACGTTAAGATGCATTGATCAAGTTGGACACGAATTCGGTGTCACCTCTCTCACGCAGACAGCGAAACTTCCTCGAGCCAACGAGCTCCTAAATTGGCATCCGCAGGGAGAATCGTGCCCTGGCCCGAGGGCTTTAAACAGGGAGCATCCTCAAAATAGACAGTGTTATCCACTGCCTCTCACCTGACACTGTCACACCAGGACTGCCGCTGACTTCCACTTTCACATTTTAGTGGCTTACTCAGGGTTGAACAGGCTGTGACTTGGAGGCGAGACTTCTTCTTTCTCTCATTACTGACACTGAAGGACACAGCAGTGGTTTGGCAACGATATAAAAAGGTGAAGATTTATAGAAAAACCCCTTTTTTTCTGGACAGAAGTTTGGAAGTGACAGTCAGGCAGAAAGCAGCAGATGCTTCCTGTTGAAATATTGCACCCCATCGCTCCCTCTCTTGTTTTTTTTTTTTTTTTTCTCCTTAATTTTTGGTTACGCTGCATGCATAAACTCCTTCCTTTGCTTTCCCTCCCTAATTAAATACTATAGTGGCTATAAGGATACTCAACCTAATTAGAGTAGGAAACCCTTACAGAGTTCCTCGGGCTCTCAAAAAGGCAGGCGTTTGCATTTAAATTAGTAATTAATTAATTCCTGCATGTTCAGGTGAATCTTGCATTAAGAGCTTCTCTCACATGAACACATAACATGTTGTGGCTGCAGTGGCTTCACCGACCGAAACCCAGCAGTGTAAAACCAGCTCTAAAAGCAGCCCGGTCGAGTGCGAGTCTGTTGATGCCCTTCATTTTCAGACAGTGTCTCTTGCAGAAGTAGCCCATGTATCTGCGCAGGCCACTTTGTTTTAGAGTGGACTGTCTATTCAGAGGAGCGGCAGACTCCTGTTTTTCCAGGGCACTCAAGCCCTTAGCAACCCGTGGAGTATCTAACAACAGACATTTACAAGAGGGGATATGATCTTTTTTTGTCCTCCTTGAGTCTCATCGACAGAAAGGTGACCTGATGAGTCACTGTGGTTTGTGGCTTATACTCTCCAGAGTATTGCCTGTCTTAGCCGAGGAGAGTTTTTCATTTACATTTCGCTGGCAAGAATCTTCTCAGAGTGTTGTTTTTTAAGCATCTCTTTTTGATTTTTTGAAGAGCGTAAAGGGAGCTTGTTAATCCCGTTTTTTTTTTTAAAAAGAGTCCGAAAAGAACTGACAACAAGATTATCCCTTTCATCCAAAAAGCTCAGTCTGTAATTGTAATTTAGTGGAGCTGGCGTGCTGCCCGTGACTTAGCTGAACTCGACAAACTTTTAATTGCTTAGCTCCTTTTGCTCGCTGTGTTTCCATGGAGAAGGAGAATCTAAGCTGACATGACCCCCGTCCCGTCTCCCGGTATCTCCGCCTTGCACCCATAGGGGATCTACAACCGGCTCAGACAAGCGATGGAACATCCTCATCAACACTCTCTAGTCCCAGCATACGGGTCTGATTGGTTCAAAGTGAAGCACAGCGTCACAGTTGGAAACTTACGGATCTTGGCGTGTTTTCCCTTGAGGGGCGTCCAGCTGGGTGGGCAATCAAGCGGCGGCTAATTGGACTCTTCATACAGTCGTGTACCTCTGGGCCTCTATTGTGCTGCGGCCACTTGAGCTAAAGAAGCTGCTAATTCCCGCCATGTGATTAAAACACACACAGGGCAACACCTAACTCGAGGAAAGAATGTCACTGAACGCTTTGACTCAATTGCACAAGCAGGATTTGATGAATAGATCGAATGTCTTGGGTTGTTCACATGTTTGCTGACAGGGAAACCTCTGATCACTTCCTAATTCTTTCAGTTTGTTGCCTCAATCAAGAAAATACCCAAAGCAGCTGTTTAACAAAGCGACAAAGATGTACTCCAGCTTGCTTTTAACCTTCAGCAGGCTTTTCTTGAAATGATGAAACGCATATAAATAGGATTCTTTTTCTCTACACAATTAACGTTAGTGCATTTACTATCCTCTGCCACTGACGATAACAGGGATTACATATGAAAGGTATTGGCAGAAGAGAAAATGCAATATTAGACGTGGCAGGTGATTTGATAATGATTAAAATCACCAAGAGCTTCGGAGCAAACGCCAGCCTGCGCGAGTCCGTGCAAATGGGGATTCGCGGGTCGTGACTCATGCGTATGTCATCCGAACGCGTTAGAAGTTTTTCCAACTATCGTGCTCGCTCAGACGCTCGGCATGCAGGGGGCTTTTCCAGTCTGCTGTGTCGCTGCTCGCATCAGCTGTCAGCGTCTCTCTCTGACCGGTGTCGCCAAATTCAGCGAAGAGGCTCTCACGGTTTCCTCATCATGACTTGGCATGCTAGGAGAGTTGGGTGGTGGTGGCAGCGTGAAGGAGAGATGAGATGAGAGAGAAGGAGGGAGGGGGGTCTTCTCTCTCCAGCAGGATTTATTCTCACCTCGTTCCCCAGGGCACCACACGCCAGCTGGAACTCACTTAATTATGCACCCAGTATGGCACAGAGGTCAAAATGGCACTGAAGAAAAAAAAAAAAAAAGAATTGCGTTGACAGGTTGGGTACTTTGGAGAAGTTACTTCACGATACGTCATCAATATGCGCAATTATTTCTCATTTTGCAGAATAATTTACAACATGAAGCGTCTTAGAACCACGGATGTGTCACAAAAAGCTGCCGTTCTTTGAGTCGGTGGAGGAACGATACAGCCACGGCTGGAAAAGAGTTCAAATTTAAGGCCAGACTTTGATCCAACACAATTCAAACAACATACAGAAATGTAGAGCGTGTTTTATCAGCAGCTCGAGGCGATGAATTCATTAAAAAGTGTATAAAATACGAGCAAGGTCCGACACCGCGACTGACTTGCGCCCAATTATGGGCTGAAGCTGCATTAAAAACAACAATTAATGAATTAGTTCATTCTCGAAGCTAAAAATATATTATCAACACAAACACGTCGGGATTCAGAGCACAAATTACTGAGAGACAGTCCAACTGTCTGTCAGCTCGACGCCTTGGAGGTACAGGAAGGAGACGGAGGTTTCTGTCTGAATGAGGAGCTGGTTTCTGCTGCTGTATTTTTTTTTTTTTTCATCTTAACCCTTTTGAAGCTGGAAGACCTCTCAATGCAAATTTGCAAATTGCCCCCTGACCGTGCTCTAAACCTCTGAATTAAGACTAGAATGACCTTTATTATTCAGCTGAATAGCATCTCTTCTGCTAAGGTCAAATTATGAATGATGTGATTATTTCAGTTCCTTTTGCTGTTAAAGGTCTCTAAGTTAAAACCTCCTCAACAGATATATATATATATATATATATATATATATATATATATGTGTGTGTGTGTGTGTGTGTGTGTGTATATAATATTTTAGACTGGATTATCTCTGACTACTCTTCATATTCATCAAAAACAAACAGGAAGAAGATGTAATCCACAATCCAAACTTAAATATATATTTAGAATGTAGTCTTTTTTTTGTCTGTATTGACACCTCAGACAAAAGTTTTGGGATTTTTTTTTTTTCAATGACCAAGAATGACTTGGCAAAGTTAAAAACTTTCCAAAGCTTCAACATGATTTTGTCTTCATCTTCAGCTCCCAGCGACGTGTCATAATCATCTCCCGGCCATAGATTCATCTTTTTTTTTTTTTTTTTTTCGCACCTCATCTGGACGTTTTCCCTCACATTCACCCCGAATGTCTTTCAACAGTGACAAGTGTTCCCACTGATGACTGCTGAATCATTAATGGCACTATTACTGACGGAGCCATCTTTTAGCAGCAGCAGCAGCAGGAGGAGAGGGCTCATTTCTGAAGACTGGGCCAGTTTTTAATAGCTTCATCTTTTCTGGCCATTTTTGGAAGAAAAAAAAAAAAAAAAAAGGTCACAGGGTTTCAATTAGTACGAGAGGTAAATGTTTCCATACCTAAAGTGCCGCCTACTACCGCAGTTCAACACGCCACATTTATTTTACATTATTTTTGTCACCGACTCACCCATTTAGATTTAGGTTGATTTCACTTCATTAAATCCCAATTACAAAAACCATGTTAGAAGAAGCGATGACATCTTGTTTTAGACTTGTTCCGGCAATAATATGGAGTAAAATCTGGGCCGTGGCCTCGGTTTATTGCCGTTCATCTGCATCATCACCATTCACCACCTCACATTTTCCCTAAACCTTTTACCCTCCTACATGTGCCACACAAACACATTGTCCTAGTGTTGCCCTCAGAGCTATAAAAGATAAGATGGACAGATCACACACACACACACACACACACACACCGACCAACCACATGCAGACAAATACACAATCATGCATTGATACGAATTTGAACACACGTGTGCCGCGAATGCAAACATGAGGTGGCAAGATACACAAGTGTTCTCCTGATAATCATTTATAGAGCTCGGTAGCGAGGTGCAAAGTGCTGTTATCTTGCTCTAGCGGCTGTGTTCGGCTCTCAAAAAACCTCCACACCAAGATGCAAACACCATTAGCTTGTACATCCAAGAGATACGTGCTCTTTCTATAGCTGTGTCAAGCGCTTCTTGTCTACTGTCATCCTATAGGGAGATAATGAGTTCTTTTTTTTTTTTTTTTTTGTGCAGCCATACTCAGTCCGAGGTCCATTATTACGTGAGAACAAAAAAAGGACTTAATCCTTTCCATGTTGTTGTTTGTCCCCGGAGATTTGGATCAAGAGTTGGATCGAACACAGATGGTTTCAGCTTTTTGAAGCAGTGTTTTTTTTCCTTTTGTTTTTTTGTTTTGTTTTTTTTTTTTCCCTCCCTCCTCTGTTGTTCTGCGCCAAAGGTTCTTCTTCTTCGGGGGGAAAGACTGTGATGTTTCGGTGCTAATCTGCCGTGCACCCGATCGAGCTAATTTAAAGCCGTTTATGCTCGCATGTAGGCGAACACAGGCCTGAAATACCGAGGCTTTGTTCACAATAACACAGGGCAGATGCAGCTCACTCTCTCTCTCTCTGTCTCTGTGTACCTCTCTCTACCTCACTCCCATCCCTGCCTATGAGAGATTTATCAACAGAGTTGAGGCAGTAATTCTCCGTAGTGGATGTTCAATAATTCATGCCAAGACACTCTTAAGATTATGGTGAGAGATTGGTAATTGTCTCACAACGCACAGTCTCTTGTCTCTTTCGCTCTCTCTCTCTCTTTCTCTCTGTCTGCATTATGTATGTTATTAAATCCATATACATCTGGGTGTTTTGTTGTAGATTTATTGGGCGCTTGTATGAATCATCTATTTAATGCTTCGCCACGGAGAATGATTACATTTCATTGTAATAGTGGTTGAGTAAATGTGCTGCAGCACGCTGTGCTCGCTCCGCTTGTTGTTGTTGTTCTTCACCCCCTTTTTTTTTTTCACCCTCCCATCCCATTTAACAAAAAAAAAAAGATAGTGTAGTTATGTCAATGCACCATCAGATTTTATATTACACGTGTAAACATAAATTTGAAAAAGAAGCATCATAACGGTACAGATGGGGTATCTCACATGTGAAACATGCTCATTTGAGAGCACATGTAGCTGTAATAAGGTTTAGTAAAAGTGATTTTATGTCCTGTGTATGGCAATAAGAAACACACACACACACACACACACACACGGTTGGCAGATGGGCCTTTAAAACCACAGTCCTGATTTAACTGTTATTTGTTAACTGTGATGATGGTGATATTCTGTATCTTGTTATAGTCATCAAATCCCATTAAAAGACTAAAACCAATGATAGAATCATATTATTAACAACTATTGCGTATTGAGCTAATTCTCATGTCTATAACCTATTAAAAACATGCTGTTCCATAGTCATTACCAATGAATGAAAATGCTAAACCGCTAAACTACTGTGGTTTATTTAAATCAGTCCTCATGCGCTCCATCCCGCCGTCATAAATGTTCTCTATCAGGTTAAACCTGGTCTTCGATTATTAAGTAAATAAATCTGATCGTCAGTATAATACAACGTGGAGCAGCAGAGCATCAAAAAAATCAATTTCTTTTTTTACCGGTCCTCTCTGCGCTAACAATAACGTCTTGTCATAATATTTGTCGACTATAAGAAAAACATCTTACGTTTCAATGACACATAAAAAAAAAAAAAAAAAAAAAAAAGGAATTTCTGTTCCTTGTAGTAAATGGATGCACATGTCAGATTAAGTTGAATTTACCAAAAAACAGAAAAACATAAATGTAATAAATATTATTATTCTGTTTTTATAGTCTTCTGTCTTCTTGCCATAGTGGGATGCGTTGACTTACAGATATGCTGTGTTAAATGATGAATGAAGGAGGAAAGAGGGTCCAGAAGTGTGCCGAGGTGGCACGAACTAGAGCACGGCCTGATGCTGCACACAATGTGATCGTGACTTGAAGTCGACTGTAAAGGGATGGCTCACTTTGAGATGAGAGAAACCACAGAGAGCTGCTTTAGACTTGGACTGTGCCAAGCCCGTGAATTGAACCTTTGATTCACCTAATCAGCTTTGTCATATTATAGTGGTGTGTGTGTGTGGGTGCGTGTGTATGTATGCGAGAGCATCAGAGCGTGCTTATGTATTAGACAGATGCTTAGGGAGCCATAAAGAATTTAATAGTTAGTGCAACGACTTTAGCAGCCACTGTATTCCATATTGTTGGCCGCTGATAATACAGCTAACTGTGCAAAATCAGGATCTTTTTTGATGTAGATTGATTTCTAGTGAGACTCCAGCAGGCAACAGAGCACAGTGCTGCCTATTCAGCGTTCACATCAATATTTGACCTGAGCCCAGCTGAGTATCTTTTCATGTTCTGAGTGTTTACAAGTCTATATGTGGACTCCTGCATGTTCATGTATACATTCGTGCGTTCATGTCCTTGAGTGACTGGATGTTCACTTGTTTACTGTATGTGTTCTCCCCCGTGCAGCGGTTGAGTGGCAAAGCTGTGCCGTGGCTAATTTTAGACAGCTGATGGGTGATGCGTTCGGGGGTTCTGGCTGCGTCTGAGGTGTGATGTTTATCTCAGCCTCTGGGGAATAGCTGCGACAGCCTTTAACAAATGGCCAAAGCTTCTGACCAGAGCCCTTGTTATGGCTAAATCACCTCAACGTGCGGCTGAAAATATACTGTATGTGTGTAGGTGTTTGGGTGAAATATTGAATTCTGCTTAACCTTTGACACAAACCTACTCTGTATTTATGGCCTGAGTCTTAGAGAGTCACCTTATATCACTGTCAAACCCAAATGTGTCTACCTTTGTATTGGACGTCCTGCCGTTGCTCTAGATACACATAATAATAATTTAAAGGGTAATTAAAGAATTAACACAACACTTAAAATGAACCTATTCTGTGTTTATATGGGCTTCATTTCTTCTTCTTCTTCTAGTCGGCTTGAATAAAAAATAATTCTAAATGAGGCAACTATTTATTCTAATGTCTGCAATAACAACATTATAAGGTTATGATATGTTGGTGTTTACAGCTTGTTTTGCTGCCCCTGAGTGGCCCAAACAAATCTGTCGGTGCGCTTAAAGTTAATCATAGCCTGCAACTACAACAACCTACTATAATTACAAAGTATTAAACGCTTGCTCATTACCGTTGCCGTTCTCTGACATTAATTTTTATTGAAGAAAACGCTGTCCTGGCTGCCGTTAAAAAATATATATTATGAGACTAAACCTCCTTATGTTCTCTTCCCACAGATTGAAGACATTGTGACACGAATACAAGATGAGAAAGCAGGAGGCGTAGCCATCCGAACCGTCAAAAGCTTCCTCTCTAAGATCCCCAGCGTGGTATCAGGTTAGTGTTTACGTGTGTGGATGTAGATGTGTGCAAACATGCATGTTTACCGTATGGTTCCCAGTGTGATTATAGATTTACATATGCTACAGTTCCTTGTATGTTTCCCCTAATGAGAGCTCCTCTTACTTGATCTGCCGGTAATTACACATATATGTGTGCAGCTTTGTTGTCTCACCAAGCAAAGTGGAGTTTTTTTTTGCAAGATCACACACAAGTCAGAATCAGTAAAGCAAATATGACCTTTTGGGCTCATTTAAATCACTGCTACTACAGTTGGAGGCAGATGATGTCTTTGCCTATAAAACGTCAGCCCGCGGAGGAGAAGCGCCCGTGGTGTGACGTTGTCCTTGTCACGCCGCTGAAAAGAGACTTTTCTCCTTTCTCTTTTCTTTCTGTATCCCTCTGTGTGTGTGTGTGTGTGTGTGTGTGTGTGTGTGTGTCCACTGTACATCATCATGTGTTTGTGCATGTGTGTGAAATGAGTCACCGGTGTTGGACGGACGAGGGGTCGCTCCCTCTCACCCAGAGGCTGTTTCTGAATCACTCCTTCACATGGTTCCTTCGGGCCTCGACTTTCTCTCTCTCTGTGCTTCTGCCAAGCTCAAAGGCCGAGCCAAACGTTGTACCATCCACACATACATACACACACACACAGATAAAACTACAAACCTGTTAACATTATGTTATATTTAGAAACCATACTCACAGCTTTGAACAGACACGAAACACAAAGACTTCCTCGGAACACGTTTACATTTGTGGGATTATAGCTTTTCTTGATTCTATTGCACATGTACGACTGTGACGTCACTTCTAACAAATGCTTCTCTCTCTCTCTTTCTCTTTGAATACCAGGGGCCGACATTGTTCAGTGGCTGATGAAAAACCTCTCTATTGAGGATCCAGGTATTCCCGCTGTCATGTCATTACATATAAACACAGTAGAGCTCAACTATAAAAGGAAGGAAATTTCAAAGACCCCCCCCCTCCACCTCCTTCTATTTGTTCTCTTTCTCTGATGTCAATAGCTGAAGCCATCCACCTTGGAAGTCTGATTGCCGCACATGGCTACATCTTCCCCATCTCTGACCACGTGCTGACTCTTAAAGATGATGGAACCCTTTATCGTTTTCAGGTACAGAAATTTGCACCACGGGAGCGTCCATGATGTGTTTGGAGGCCTTTGAACCTACAATAATGAGATGATGGTAGTTTATCAGAGGGATATGTTTGTTGTGTGATGCTAATGAGAGCAATCCTTGCTAAGCCTATTACTCATCCCACCAAGGTCAATAGTGTAAATCTCTGCTGGACGCTGCGTCGGAGCAAGAGGTGGGCTCACGGTTAAACGGGCCTATGGGCCAGCAGCGCTGCTCGTCAGGCGGCTTTTTTTCTTCTCCTCATCTGCTGCATCTGATCCAGCATGAACCTTGACAGGTGTCTCTGACGGCTACGTGCTCAGCGATGACTCATTACTGTGACTGGGCCATTAGCATCTTAATCCAGCCCAGCGCAGCTCCACTACGCAGTCTACGTCTTCCGCTATGAGCCGACTGCACGCTGGCTCTGCACTTTTCACTGTCACCAGCCTTACTCCCCCTGCTCCTCCCCCTCAATCTACCGCTGAATGTATTTATCCTCACCTCTATTGCTTGAGATTAAAAGCCATTATAGTGGCCCCGCGCGGAGAGGCTATTGGTGTTACACTCACTCATTCAGAGGCGGCTAAAAATATTCCCTCTGATGTTGTCGTGATGCAACAGGCCCACGTCATCCGAGCCTCTGAAAGGAGACTGAAATGTATTGACCAATTGAAATTGTGACAAGGGGAATTTTTTTTTTAGATAAAAATAGAAGAAGAAAACTATAACGTTTTCTCGTAGCTTGTAGCTGTGAATTATAACCTTGATTCCCTGCGAGTCTAAATGACGATCACAAACCGAACGAGATGCACATTAACCTCTCTGTTCATTACACCGAAACAAGAACGTTCATTAGCATCAGCCTCTTGCTCTTAGGCTAATTACCGTCATGAATAATGGCGGAAATGAAAAATGCGGTTAACTACCACCAAGTTCTAATTCTGCCCTGTTATTAAGAATGTATGATAGATGTGAGTGATCCATTATTGATGGAGTTGGGAATGAACTTTGGATGTGTAATATCAGTTGCAATAGACAATTAAATATGGATAGGCAGAATATAGCTACCATCACTCCCCAGACAGTTATGTGCAGCACACGGACGTCAAAGATCATTATCAAACAAAGAGTCGGACTTTTAAGTGCAGGGGGAGTGTGGGTGGTGAGAGGGGTGAAATTACAGAATATGATTGTTTATCTAGACTTACATGGAAAGAAACTGTTTATATTAGTAAATAAACAGAATGTGTTTCTCCTGTTTTCATCAGTCTCCTTACTTCTGGCCTTCAAACTGTTGGGAGCCTGAAAACACTGACTATGGTGAGTCACTCTGACTCTCGATTTCTTTCTATATATTTTTTTTCTTCTATATTTTTTTTGCCTCCAATCCAGTGAGATCTTGCTGATGCCTTCAGCTGTTTGTCTTCATCCACAGCTGAAGCAGCTACAGCTCATACCGTAGATCCGCTGTTGACACTCAACTGGCTATCGATCCACAGGGCCATTCCCTGTAAATGTATCTGGCCCCTTGAGGAAACACCCACCAGAGAGAATCCTTTGGGATGAGATTAGCCCAACGAAATAAAAGGGACAGTCACTGATATGACTGCATCTCCAGCTCCCTCTGTCTCCCTCTCTCTCTCTGCGTGGCATTTATTCGAAGCTCGTTATTTCGGAAGACAACACATCGTCTGCCTGCCCCTGTATAACATTCATTAGTGTTGGTTCACACAGCTGAGACCTTAGTAAAAAAAAGGGGAAAAAAAGAAGAAAAATAAAGAGCACCATTGCAACATCCACTAGAGATATAGAGTTTTTTTTGTTTTGTGCAAAGCAGTCAACCTATCTCTCTGACTGACTCTCTGACTGTTTTGCCCTTTTCATGTCTCTCTCTGTCTCTCTCTCTCTTTTCCTTCCTTTCAGCCATTTACCTGTGCAAACGCACCATGCAGAATAAAGCCAGGCTTGAGTTAGCCGACTACGAAGCTGTAAGTATGCTGTCATTTTGGTTTTTGCTTCTATTCCAATCCAATTGTTGCACACTCATTGACTATAATGTGATGAAATTCAGAATTTCTGCTTTTCTTTCTTGCGTTAAAATGAAAATGTAAAAAAAAAAAAAAAAACATTCCTCTGAGCAAAAAAGCCATAATCAGGTTTACAGACATTTACACAAAATCTGCCAATGGTCGTTTTTTTTTTTTTTTTTTTTTTTCTATTGGCATCCCAAAATGTAAACAAATATCTGTTAGCCTACTTTGCATCAGCAGATCAATGTGATCTCAAGGGAGACATTACTGCAGCGCTGATCTCTCACTGTTGTGCAATAGCAATCCACTGCACTTTGATATTGTAAATTACTCTGCAACTATTGTCCAGCAGACTTCCCCTTCTCTCTTATTCAGGTCACTTTTTTCCTCCAGGCCTCATTGCTCTCACTGTTACACGGCTGCTAGTTGGTACATCAGTTGTTTCTCTCTTTGTAATGGGGTCATGTACTGTGTCTCAGACAAATGCAGCTTTGATATGTGTACAGTACGGAGCAAAGGTTTGCGTGTGCGCGCGTTTGTGTGTGTGTGTTGGTGGTTGAGACACCTTGAAAAGGAAGTGCAGCCTTTTATTAACTCAGCAACGAGCTACATTTTTCATCTCCCTCAAGGTGCATCGGAAAAATCTATTTTATAATTAATTCTCGCTTGAGATGATCTGGCCATGAACTTTCTTTTTTTTCTTTTTTTTTGATTTCAAATGGGATCATAGAAACCTGCTTTTTTGTGAAAAAATGAATTGTAACTAATAACTAATATGATATGATACAGAAATGACTGCATCTCAAAAAACTATCAGAGGTTATGTCAACCACTGAATTCAAAACAAGATTTTTATTCATATCTGCTTTAATCCAATGTCATTTTTATATTTTAATTTGCATTTTTTAGATTAATTTATCTTCCAATTAAGGCATAATAGATATGTGAAATTAAATATTTTATTTCTTTATTTCTTTTCTTAAAGTAATGAACTAGAGTAATTTGAACCCAGGGTCTATTTCACCACTCATACGAGTCGAACACCCCCCGCCCTCATCCTCACAAACAAATAGTTAACAATGAAAGTACGTAAGTGGGGCCACCAGCCAAACATATCTAAACTGTCATTTTTTAACATTTTTATTGTTTTTTTTTATTTTTGATAAAGCTAAAAATAGGATTTCTCTTTGGCAGTACCATGAATAGTGTCCCTACACATAAACCGAAGTACTGTTAACTTAGTAAGTGAACTGAGAGTTAATTGAAAAGACTGTTTTTCGATGAAGAGTGTTCCACATCATTCGTCATTTTCCTGAACGACCGTCCGATGTGTCTGTGAAGAGCAAGAAAAATGACAAATCTGCTGATCAGTGAATTTGTCATTTTCCTTCCTCTTCACGGACACATCGGCTGGCTGCCCCACTTACTTTCATTGTTAGCTATTTGGTTGTAAAAATGAAAGACGGTCAAACTCGATATTACTTCGACCAACAAAATAAAATAGCTCTTTTGGGGGTCTTCGATTATGCGTGGTGAAATAGACCCTTGGTTCAAATTACTGTCGACCATCACTTTAACTTAATGAATGTGGTTGTTAGTCCTTTTCAAATCAAAATGTATCACGTCATGTTGACTTTTTATTTTTGAATATTAGTGTGAACTTTCTTGGTCGTCGCTATTAAGGTTGCAACTTTATTTTTAAGGTTCAGATGTGGAAAATCAGTCCTCTCAAAAATGTCAAACTGCTGCTTTAACAATACAGTCATTAGTTACAGTTCTTAGAGTAATTAATTCAGTAGAGGTGTGTCCAAAAACAGCATCAAACTCCATGAATCCTGTTTGGTCCCAACGGTTCAGTAATTTGTTCACAGATGTGTTTAGTCAGACCTAGACTCATCTCAGCAGCGGTAATCCAAAGTTATGGCAGTTCATCACAGTGAATGGATTATGTAATCATCTGAAGGTCCTGAATTCAAATAACCTTCTCTCTCTCTCTCTCTCTCTCTCTCCCCCGGTTCTTCCAGGAGAACCTCGCCCGGCTGCAGAGAGCTTTCGCCAGGAAGTGGGAGTTCATCTTCATGCAAGCTGAGGCTCAAGTGAAGTGAGTCACGTGTGTGTATGTGAATCTCAACACATCACCTTTTGACATCGGTGTCACGCTAACAAACAAGCAAGTGAAGAAGACCGTGGGGACAGAGATGAAATGCTGATGAAATCTAATTTATTTTACTTTATATATATATATATATACATATATATATATATATGTGTGTGTGTGTGTGTGTGTGTGTGTGTGTGTGTGTGTGTGTGTGTGTGTGTGTATGTGTGTGTATGTATGTATGTATGTATTTAAACACCAACCTTTTGGCCAGATGTATGACATGAGTGTTGTGTGCAGTGACAGTTGGATCCTGGGCCAACGCGTTTCTCTTCTCACACAAACAATGCTCTGATTTTATGCGCTGTCATGACCGGGAGGGGAACATGCATTAAATACAGCAAACACTCTCCTGTGGAATTAAATCTAAAAACACACACACACAAACACATTGTCTCTAACTTTCATTTATTTCATGCGACACTTCCATCTGGTGGCTGGCATGTGTAAGCACAGATAATGATCCTTCTTGTCGTCAGTGTGACAGAACATTTTTCTCTTGTCAGTTCAGAAAAATGTCACTGACAAGTTTCTTTTATACAAGTGAGGGGAGGGGGGGTTGGTGGGGGTAGATGTGGAAAGTGATACGCCTTCTAACATCTGGGGATTAAACAATGCCCCAGCAAAGACCAATCGGTAAATGTCAGTTATGTAAGAGCTCTGTCCCACCAGCGGCAGTAACCAGGCATGGCCCGGTGAAGCGAGCAGACAGGTTAAGACCTGCACTTTTCAGCTTTTTGCTTCCCCGTTCTGGCCTGTCAGCGGTTTCAACATGTGACTTTGAATCTGAGACTGTGATTTATAGAGTTTTGTGCCGTTTGACTTGATATTTCAGAGGAACAAGCTCCACATTGTGAGCGTGAGCCTGTTTTCATCTGTTTGCAGGATCGACAGGAAGAAGGACAAAGCAGAGAGGAAGATCCTGGACAGCCAGGAGAGGGCATTCTGGGACGTCCATCGACCAGTGGTGAGCCAGGAAGGAAAGGAAAAAGATGGGTCAGACGCTGCAAGTGTAAAAATGGAAATGAATAAAAATAGAAAGAAAGACAAGGTTATTACGAAGGTCGACTCAGTTTAACATTAAAAAAAACAGCAGATTAAGCTCCACACACTGTTTAGCTCATAGCCCTGGTTTGTTGCCAGTAACAGAATCAGATTTGGTGCCAGTCACTTTGCGTATGAGGCTTTTGTGAGTGTGGCATGGCTGAATAGGGGAAACAGCATGGCATTGTGTGAAGAGGACAGGCGCAGACAATACATGGTGGAGAAACACTGTTATCTGACCCAGAAACACACTCCTCTGTCTGCTGCTGCCTCCCACAGCCAGGCTGTGTCAACACCACAGAGATGGACATCCGCAAGTGCCGAAGAGAGAGGAACCCACACAGGGTGAAAAAGGTACAGCAGAGTGAGCTCTTACAATCTTACTATTATTATCTCTGTATTAACACTTGTTTATTATCAAACCAACCACCCCACGAGTGTCACACTCACCCAAGGTTAAGGCCAGAACTGTAGAGGTCACATGTCCCAGATAGATGTAATTATATATAATTATAGATCTACAGTATATTTGTTAAATTATACTGTTGTATATTCATGTTGTCTATTAAATACTTAAATTGTTTATTTGACAAAATATAAAGTGCCTTAAAGGCTAAAGATCATAGGTCACATATCCAAAATAAAAAGATATACATAGACAATACATATACAATATATATATTTATTCTATATACATATAAACACAGACACGCACACATATTTATTGATAAAAGAGACAATGTATAGTTTTATCACAACGGTAACAAAATTATTTACTAAAATATTATATATAATGATATATAATGTAATGTAAAATGTTTTTGTAATATATTATTTGTTTACAAATAATGTTAAATGTATATATATCAAGTGTATAGATTTCACAAAACAATAAAAAACAAAATAAAAATATTTCTATGTTAGTTTTTGGGTAACACTATTCACAAGTTATCTCAATATAAATAATTGGTGTCATCACACTATAATATGAAGTCTGTAGTTTGTAAAAACAACAATGGCGTCACATTGAAGTTCGTCTGTCTTGGCTCTGTCCAGTCGGTGTACGGGACACCAGACGAAGGTCAAAGTCAGCCCAGTCCCATCCACATCAGCTCCCAGCCGACCAGGAAACCCACCAAAGAGGACGTTCAGAAGGAGGTAACTCAATGTGTGACGGCCTCATCCTTAGGTCATTACCACAGCTCACCTCATCCATCCATCATAACCAAAGATGGGGACGCAGACTGATGAGCCGCTGCCTTATTTAGCCCTCTCATTAGTCACCCTCTCCATTTCCATCAGATTACCTTCTTGAACATCCAGCTGGACAGACATTGCATGAAGGTTTCCAAAGTGGCCGACAGTCTGATGAGCTACACCGAGCAGTTCATGGAATACGACCCCTTCGTGTCGGCCACAGAGCCCTCAAACCCCTGGATCAGTGACGACACTTCTTTCTGGGACTTGGAGGCAAGGTGAGGCTGGAGGGGCCACGTTGGGATGTGGGCAGAGAGTTCATCAGGGGCTGATAACGCTTTAAACCAACGCTGAGGTCGGACGGAGCGTAGAGGTCTCGGTGCTGATGAACTGTTGTTATCCTGAATTAAGAGCGATCTGTCTGTTTGTATCTCATCTCAAATGAAACAAAAGGTTGACTGTTCTGACATTTGGACCTCTGCTCTCTGTAGACCACGAGAGAAAATAACTCATTAACAACAAACCACTATTTAATTTATTTTAATTATTTTTTTTAAATTTGATTCTATTCTCATCTAATGTGTTGTGTTGTGAGCAGTCGTGACCCCAGCCAGCAGCGTGTGAAGAAGTGGGGCTTCTCTCTGGAAGAAGCGTTGAAGGACCCGGCAGGACGAGACCAGTTCTTGAAGTTCCTGGAGTCAGAGTTCAGCTCAGAGAACCTGCGGTGAGACATCATCATCAAACAGTAACAGTACAACTTGAGGGGAAACTCCACTAAATCTGTTTGTGGGTTTTGGGTAGTACCACTCAAAGTTAACTCAGGTAATGTCACTTGAATCAGTGTTGTTGAGTTTTAACACTACACATCTCAAAAATGTGAGGTTGTGGAGTTTTAAATAAGCAAATTCATTAGATGTCTACGGTCCTTGTTTTAGGCTTTTTTTTTTAATTACGTTTGTGTATTAGCATGCTAACTAGCTAGCCTCTTTTCTGCTCTTTCACCATCTCCTCTGATACAATAAGTATAGTCTCACAGAACATTGACATTAAAGACCAGTGGGTTTTTGAGTTTCCGCTAGGATTTGTGCCAGTTTGCCCAGTGACAATGCTGATTTTGGCACGAGGGGATGAGGACAAAGTCTTATTTCCTTGTTTGTTCAGCCACGGGTATACACCCAAACTTCCTGGTCATACACTGCCCCCTGTTGGTTTGAAGCATGAATTTAACAGTTGGTTCATTTGTAAACATTGGCCTTTTAAAGACTTAATTAAAAATAAGAAGCATCTTTTTTTTTTTCTTTTCTTTTTACTACAATTCCTCAACACACGGGTAATCCTGAGTTCATCTTCTAACTCTGCCACATTTCACAGGAGATGGCAATCTTAATAATAATAATATTAATGATAATAATAACATCATATCCTGTATTTTTGTGAAGTTGTTGACTTGTTACATCCCTGTCAAAGGTTCTGGTTAGCAGTGCAGGACCTGAAGCGGCGGCCGCTCCAGGACGTGCCGTCCAGGGCTCAGGACATCTGGCAGGAGTTTCTGGCCGAGGGAGCGCCGAGCTCCATCAACCTGGACTCTCACAGCTACGAGCGAACCAGCCAGAACCTCAAAGACCCCGGACGATACAGCTACGAAGACGCTCAGGTGGACTGTGTTGTTTCTTCTTCATGGGCGGGTTCACAAAAGATGTTGAAAATGTTCACACGTGCATGAACAAAACACCAGACGCATAGAACACCAACGCACCTGCGCCTCCACACGTAGATACAAACAAAAGACGCCATACTTCATTACAACATGACTGTACTTTAAAGTGTAAAGTTTTTAAGCTTTTAACAAGCACATAGCGTCTATTTTGCAAGTCAAAAAGGTCCTTTCACTGATTTGAGTTCAGGTTTATCCACTACATTGCTGTTGACAACACAAACACACAAAGGCTTCACAGAAGCACTGAACCCTACCACCCCACTCACGTTACACAAGAGAACGAACGAGAGGAAGAGAAAGAGAGAAGTAGAAGGAAAGAAGAAGAATGACGGAGTGTGTTTGTGCCAGCGCCTAATGAGGCGAGTAATGCCATGAATAGGTTGTTGAGTCGGTTCACCACAGATTCTTCTGGTTTCAAAGTGGGTTTGTTGGTGTGTGACGTGCAACGCCTCTCACTGGCAGGACATTACTCAGCTCTGTCTCACAGGACTCTGCCTCCTTCCCTCCGTCCTCTTCACTCACACACGCAAAGCGACACTTTACCATAATCAAACCACATTTTATATACACTCCACTTTTTCTTTTTTCTATTCTCGCCACACACACTCATCACCTTCTCTCTCTTTGCTCTCGCAGGAGCACATATTCAAGCTAATGAAAAGTGACAGCTATGCACGCTTTTTGCGATCCAACATCTACCAAGACCTCCTGTTGGCCAGAAAGAAGGTGAGCGGGACCCACTGACCTCTGACTGTCACCTCTGCCTTTCACTCTTATTGCATTTCTTATATTAGTTTTACACTTTATTCTTTTATGATTTAATTAACAACAAAAAAAAAAACCTCTCAGGTTCATATCTATTGTTTGTTTGCAGTCTGCAGAAAGATACAGCATCGTTACAGTGCATGTGTTCAAGTGAAGTGCTTAGATAGTGTTTAGAGGCACTTGTCCATTTTTCCATTTTTTACTTATGAGCTTTTGTTTGCATATTCATAATTACAGATTAAAGAACAACTCAAAAATTGAACCGAGATTCCACCGTTATAAATCTTTGAGTCGTATCAGTAGACAAAAAAAAAAAAAATAAAGGAATCGATGCTACGTTAGCAGAGACGTCAGAGTAGAAACGGTATCAAACAAGTGTTTACGTACCTCTGTTGATTTCCAAGGCGCTTGTGAAAGTCTAAAATCATTTCCTGTCCACACTTCACAATAAAAGCCTCCGCTGTGAAGCTTTTAATACCAAGCAGCAGCAGCAGTGTGGACAGGAAATAATTTAGACTGAATGTGTCAGGAATGCGACAGCCTGCTTAAACACGTTTTATATGTTTTATATCGTTTCTTTACCACTACTGGGTTAAACAGACATAGTTATGCTGGTAAGGCTCCTGGCTGTGTTGCACAGGGTTTAGAAAGAGATGTGCAGCTTCTTTAGTGGCACAGAAACAGTTTACTTGCTGCCAGGCTAACGTAGCACCAACTGACATTATTCATAGGTTTATAATAATAGAATATCGGTTCAGATTTGCCAGAGTTTCCCTTCCAGCTACGTGGCAGTAATCAATGTCATTAAAAGTAGCCACAACTTAACCAGCTGCAACATTAAATAAGAGTGCATCAATGATTATAATCTAATAACTAATGTTATTGTTACTCTGAAATGGGCCGTTCTGCATCATGAGCACTTTTAAGTTCTGTTTTAACTCTCGTACTTAATTTAATTTGCTTCTATGACGGAAAACAGACAAATGCACAACAATTGAGTGTTCATGATAACTTCCATGCAACAAAGGTGGGTCACTGTTTATAAATGTTCAGCAGCTCGCGCTGCACAATCAGTAACCTGATACTGTATGTGAGCTCTCAGTGCATCAGGAGGAGACTGAAAAGGCAAAAACCACAGTGCCCAGAATGCAGGTGCAAGGAAAAATGTTCAATTATTTAAAAGGGAGGAAAAAAAAAAAACAAAAAAAAAAAACATGACGTCATGTTCCAAACACAGACGAACTGCTCCGAACAGAAAGTAACCAACGTACAAACTAGAATAAGTGGTTGACAGATGCAGCCCGATGTGTAACAATGTTGTAGCAGATGGTGATTTTGTGCTTTATGTTATTTCGCCTCACTTCCTGTAGCTTATCGATGTCATTTCCAAGAGACTTGCGCGGCTAAACGAACACTCATTTAGCTGTTACTGTGTAATATGGAGCTTTTCAGCAAAATCACAGCTGCCTCTGTTCATGCCGGCCTTTCTTGCCCTCCTCCCGTCTGGACACACTGCTCTTTTCCGCTGGCCTGCCACTGACACCTCTCCATTTTCTTGAAAAAAAAACAAAAAAAAAAACAAATGCAACGCCCGCATTATTATTATTTATTTATTTATTTTGCAACGCTCGGCCCCCAACTCCCCTTATTTTCTCTTCTCCCCTCCCCTCTCACTAATCACTCCCGACTACTCCACTTCCACCTCCCCCACCAACCTCCGTCAACACCCGATACCTGACCCGAAACACTCACCCTGCTTCCCCCCCTCCCAAAACAGCAGCCAGCAGACACTGAACAGGGCCGCCGCACCTCCTTGGAGAAGTTCACCCGCAGTGTGGTAAGTCATTTGGAGCTGGGGGCTGTTCATATCACAAACCAAACACTGGCTGGCTCACTAGCAAGTGGCTTTTGCAATTATAACCATATTACACTCTTGTTATGGCTTTTAGACCTGTAATAGGATGTGTATGCGTGTGTAATATAACATGCTAGACGTGAATGGTTGCAGCTTAGCAGTTTTATTTATATATTTTTTTGTTTCTTTTTATGTGTGTGTGTGACTCATAAAGCATCCCCTACTTTTACTTTTAACCTCTCAGTCTTGTAATGTCTTTTTATTTATTTATTTATTTTTTTATAATTGACCTTCCAGGGCAAGTCTTTGACAGGAAAACGCCTGACAGGCCTGATGCAGTCATCCTGACACGGCCTGTGCTGCTGGAGGGGCTGGGTCAGACCCCGTCGGAGGGTCGACTGCCGCGCAGGGGCCAGGCCGGGGGCGCAGACAGCGGAGCTGGGATGGACGTGGCTGCTGCGGACGCTCTCAGACGCCGCCGCCGCCGCCGCTGATGATGATGATGACGCTGCTGCTCCGAGGACCGCCGCCGAACCGGCGCCGGTAGCACAGCGCTGGGTCGGCCGGGGGTGAACAGCTCGGACGGAGCCACGGGAGGAAAAATAAAAAAAAAAAAAAAAAAAAAAAAGAAAGGAAAAAAAAACAAAAAAAAGACAATGCTGACAAGGGGAACCTCAGCACACCACATGGCATGCAGCATACTGTACAGTATAAGCACATCCAGACTTAGGGCTGCCCTCTTTTCATCACTCAGCAGACAAACAGGCTTTTTCAGCCATTTTGTCGACTGGGTTGATTCTTTAATATTGTTTTCATTTCTTTTATTTATATATATATATATATATATATATATATATACACACATGGTGTATTATATTATATTATATTAAGAGCAACAATATTCTTT
>CM028919.1:9330000-9505000 GCA_016801845.1 Polydactylus sextarius
TCTATTTTGTTACTTCAGCTGACGGAGGCAAGATGGAATGAAAATAGAATATTGATTCTAAAGACTAACCTAAATATTGTTTTAGGTACTGGATGTATCGAGAACCTAACAACACTGGACAACAGGGCAATGACTGTGTTGCAAATTTGAATATAATGGACCCAAGGAAGACCTGGTTTGTTGCCAGCTGCCAAGACAGGAAACAATGGTTGTGTGAAATGCCAGCCAACTAGCTTCAGAAAGTGTGCTGATCTTGTTTCAGGTTGGATTTTAGTATCTTAAAAAACACCATCAAACTGTGTAAGGATTGAATGAATACGAAGGATTCTAACAACAGTGTCCATCAGTGCCATTGTAATATACCTAAATATATCCTGTTGCAGTTTTGTAGTTCACTACAGACACTTGCTATGATGTGAATTTGATATAAAGTGAAAGCAAATGAAATGACAAATAAAGGCAAGGTGTATTGAATAACATGTGTTGTGTATTTATTCTACATACATGTTTTGAACTGTACACAAATAAGAATCATGCAAAGATTAAATATTTGTTGTATGTAGTCAGAGTCACTCATGCACCCACACATACAATAAATAATCTGTAAATTATTACCAGCCAATTCTAAATATCTAACAATGAACTGGATTCCAATTCAGACCTCCAGATTTACAACGTAAAAAGTATCCACAGAACCTTAAAATAAAAAAGCAACAGAAATGTACAACAACTTAACATAAATAAGGAGGGCAAGTGGCAGGAGTACAAGTGTACAACCTTCACCTGCTATTCAACATACACAGTTGGTTATTGTTCAGGTAATTGGTGGGGGTTTAATAATATAATAAGCTAAAGTTGCCCTTGAAATCACATATTTAAGGTAATAGATAAATTAAATGATAATTAGGGCATGGAGATGATTTTTGGATCGATCAAAGAATGTTTTTTATCTAAGATTGACAGTGAGTGGCAGTTAATCACCCCAATTGCTTCCCAATTGAAAACAACATAACAACGAGAAATTTAATAATGTGACATTTTAACAAATACAGCCAAAAAATATTGTGCAAAACGAACAAAATACTGGACATCAGCAGAAACACTACTTCTCCATCATGAAGTCTCGTGCTGTCATAATATTGTGTAATTTGAATTTAGCAACTGGTGCAATAGCTGATTTATTTTTAATGTTTCACAGAAATGATAGGAATTGATGAGAAGAGTTCAGACGTCAGTGTGACTGATAAATTGAAACCTATTATTTATGTGACATTCAGTTCCATTAGTATGTAGGAGTATATGATAATGCACCAAACATTACTGATGAACAGTGATCAGGTGTGAGTGAAAACTTTTGTCCAATTCTGTTCTAACTTCCTCCTACTAGTGGGAGGAAGTGGGGGGCACATTTCATTTCATTTCTGTTATTCATGAGAAGTTATAACCTGTAGTGGCAATTTTATATCTAGAATGAAATAAAATCGAACAAAGAGAGTTCACCAGTTCAAATGTCTTTCTTGTAGTTTAATAAAAGATTAACAAACATGCATGCAAGGACTCAAACACACAGACCAAACGAACAGTCTGTGAGTGACTGAAAACGAGCTTCACACCCCAAGTCTTTCTACCTTTCCCAAAACAAAGAGCCATGCTTCTCAAAACATTATCTTCACACCAGCTTAGGTAGAGTATGGGATGAACATGCAGTTTGTAGAGGTTAAGCAAAAGGATAAGCAAGGGAGTGAAAACACATCACAAGGGTATATAATTGTGTTAATGCTTAAAGTACTTATCGTAATAATGAAAATGAATGAAAAAGGTGCAGAATTTCCATCACAAACCTTATTGAATTTATGATATCCCCATGCAATGTAATCTCAGGTAGAAATACTTTTCCTAAACAACTGATCACTGATGGTGTGAGTCTGTAAGACCAAAGGTTGTTATGCAAACATTTGACAATAAGTTTCATTTCCCTCATTACATGACATTTCAGTTATTCATATAGCTGAATAGACATTTTTTCACTCAAAAAAAAAAAAAAAAGTCTGCAAGCAGAACAATGTAAAGTATTTGGAAACATTTATCAAGCGCTAGAAGTTTACAAGTTCACAAAGCTGCTGTTCTTACATTCTTATATTTCTGAAGAAGTGTAGGATACGTGTCCACACAACAAGACACAAAGAACATCCAGGTAATTGTAATAAAAACCAAAACAAAAACATCTTTCTAAAGAACACATCTGCTAATAACATGTCAACCCTTTAAATGTATTAACCACTCGAAAACATTATCTGATAATGCAGATAATGTTTTTTTGATGGCCTCCAGTTCTACTATGATGAACTTAAGAGTTATTTTTGATCCGGGCACATCCTTTGTCTCATAAAAGACAAGTCTTTTGGACAGATTTCCACCACCTACTCAATATTGTTAAAATTGGAAACATTCTGTCTCAAAGGATGCTTAAATTTCATTTCATACACTGTTGTCATTCACCAGATTGACTTATTATTATTATATCAAAACTAAAAACCAAAATAAAGGAATAGAGATCATTTTTCTTTTATATTATCTTTTATATTAGTCTCTCCTAGACTTGATTTGAACTAAACTGAATCTCTATTATTAATAGGGGTGGATTCACAGTCAGACATCATACATCACAGAAACCAAAAGGAGGAGACAAATAGACCAGTGGGACAGTAACTACTTTATAGAGATGGAGAATCTACAGAGAAGCAAACACACCAGGCAAAAAATATCATTTAAATCAGAACAAGTTCATTTTAGTGATGGAAACTTTCACCTTCCCCGTGCAATATTTGGACAAGGTAGGAGTTTAAATTCTTCTGAGTTTGTCCTATTTTCTTTCCATGTTTTCTCATTTTGTCTTTTTTTTTACTTCCAGTAAAAGAACTTGTGAACTTAAAGAACTCAAAGCTGTTGTTATTGAAATGTTACTGAATGTGGAGCTGAAGTTGTTTTAGTTATTATCAAGATTGTGGTTAAAAATGATCCAAAACATTTTAAATGATCACTTCACCCAGATTGACAGTCTTTTTCCATCACCTCAGTAAAAAGTTAATGGGATCAGACTGAAATATTAAAAAAAAAAATTTGACCGACTAAAAAACTAAAAAAAAAAAAAAAATGACAATATTCACAGGTGGACATGGACGTAACCGACTGACCCTTCTGTGTCTGGTACTGCTGAACCTGGTTTTGCTGATAGTTGCTGTTGTTCTTGGGTATTACTGTGAGTATGACAGTTCATATAAATATTAAACTGTTGGGGTGCAGACAACAGTGAGTCTGCACCCCAAATTATGAGTTGGCAACTGTCTTAACTGTTAACTACGGCTGTCTTCTTTATGCTCAATGCATGTTTCCATGAAAGTTCAAAAAATTTACATACAGATCGCTTATTTGCAGTTTCTTATGATTAGAAGCTATGGAGGGTTTAAAACATCCATCACAATATAATGCAAAAAGGTCACTGTAAATAAAAACCATAATGCTAAAAGAAATAGATCTGATCTCTGTTGACTGAATATTGTCCATAATAAACACCAATAGATCCATTTTTGATTTGTCTAAATTATTTATGTATTAGTTTACAGTACAATTTTAAAAAGTTATATAACAAAATTCGCCCCCGGCAGCAATCCTGGCTGACTTCAACACTACAAATGTACAATATGGTAAATCTAAATCTAAATTCAATATATGATAAGACTTATTATGTTTTAATCATTGTGAAGCAGTTATCAAATCAGAACTAAACATAAAAACATCAAGGAACAATCATGCTACGTAGTTCAGTGAATAATTCAGCAATAATTCAATAATAACAGAAACAAAAAGAGGAATAGACAACAACTGAAACAGGAAGAAACAGAAGAAACGTAATTTCGCTTCTCTGTGGCTTTTCATTGTATATTATAACTCTCTCACTGTACAAATGACAAATGGTTTTAGTCATTAATTTCAAATTGATCAATTATTTATTCATCAAAGTCAATCAACAGAAAAGCATATACACAAAAGATTTACACATTTTACAAGTATAATCTCTATTCAAATCTCTACACAAACAAACACAACATGAAGATTCAGTTCACACAGTTTTGAGACACAGTTCCTGTTATTTTATGACATTGTGGTTTAACTTCTTCAGGTGCCAATGTCAAAGAAGCCTCCATACAGGTTTCTCACTCAGCTGCAGTGCAGCTGATCGATGAGCTGAACTATCTTCAGAGCAACCACAGCGATGTTATCACAACTGAAGAGGAGGCCAAAGCAGAGTTACAGAGGGCGTTTAAAAACCATGAACAACTAAAGGACGAAATCCAGAAGGTGAAGAACATCAGTGATGATTATCAGAGACAGATGGAGGCACTACTTGGAGAGAAGGCTAATCTTCAGTCCAATGTATCAGCTCTGGGTGAGACAGTATTAAAGTTTACATAGTTGTTGAGTTAGAATAATGAAAAACACCAACAGTGACAATAAATATTTTCTTTCTCCCAGAGCGAACCTGTGGCAGATGCCTCCCTGGATGGATTCTTCTGAATACAACTTGTTATTTCTTTTCATACTTTGAATCCTCCACTGTCAGAAAGAACTGGATGGACAGCAGAGCAGACTGTGTTAGTCGTGGAGCTGACCTGGTTGTGATTGATGATCAGGGGGAGCAGGTGAGATGTAAACATAAAATTTGTAGAATATATGTAGAATATTTGTGAATGGACCGTTATAATATCACCTTCTTTATCTGTTTGCACAGGAATTCATTAGTAGCACTGCCAAAGCTGCAAAACGTGAGACCACTTGGGAAAATGGATTCTGGGTTGGTCTCACTGACTTAGAAACAGAGGGGACATGGGTCTGGATTAATAATGTCACAGAGGTGGAGCAAAGGTGATGGTTTATTATTGATTATTTTCATATTGCCTCATTTGATGAAAATAAGTGAATCCCATTCATCATGACTAAACAAAATAAACTAACTGTGAGGTTTTAATGATTTCTTTAAGGTACTGGTATGATGGAGAACCAAACAACCACGGACGCGACGGAGAGAATTGTGTGATTACCGTCTATACCCTGTACAACCCCTGGAAGACACGATTTGATGGAAATTGCCAAGGGCATCAGTTGTACTGGATTTGTGAAATGCCATCAAGTTAAACTCTAAATGTACACCTGAAGTATTACAAATAAAATACCTTGCACACATGTGTTATGTTGCCTTCCATTTAAGGAGTTTGTCAGATTCTTGATCTGTTAGCGATCAACTGTTTGTGCAGCAGCAACCACAGCCTCCAAGACACTGTTCAGAGAGCTGTGCTATTCACAATCTCAATGGTTCTCAGTGGGGTTTAGGTCAGGTGAGGAAGGAGGCCGTGCCAGTATTCTGTCACCTTTAAGGATGGCTGGCCACACAGGGGAGTACTTTGATTCATGTAATAGAACATTGTCCTGCATAAAAATCATGGCCTTCTCGAATGATGCAGACTTTTTTCTGATCTACAGCTTGAAGAAAATATATTCTAAAAACTGGAAGTAGGTCAGGGAGTTGATTTTAAATCCATCTTCAACCTGAAAAGGTCCAACTAGCTCATCCTTAATAACAGCAACCCATATTACTACCCCACCTCCACCTTGCTGGCATCTCATTCAAAGTGGAGGCCTGTGCCCATCAGTGATCCAGTCACAGGTCCATCCATCGGTCTGTTAAAAGTCACTGTCATTTTATCTGTTTATAAAACCTCTGAAAAATTTGTTTTCAGATATTTCTTGGCCCAGTTTAGACATTACAGCTTATGTGTCTTGTTTAGTGGTGATCAACTGTCAGCCTTCCTTACGTGGTCCATGTCTTTAAGCACTAAACACCTATTTCTGGGGACTACAGGAAAGCTGCAGTGCTGGAATTGGAGGGTAATTGTTTCCTGGTAGCTTCATGTTTGATTCATCTCAAATCTCAGTTAATTTGCATCTCTTTTTAACACATTACTTGTGAACCTATTGACTATTTGCATCAAAACATATGATGGTTCGCCCCAATATCTTAGCAATTTCAAGAGTGCTGCATCCCCCTGAAAGATTTTTTTTTTTTTTACAGTTATTGACTTTTCAGAGTCTGTTAAATGCCTTTTGTGGTCCAAGAAGCTGCCTAATAATTCTGCACACCTTGATATAAGTTGTTGATCACTTTAGGCCACATTCTCACTCAATTACAAATACACATCACCTGGTAATGCTTCAATCCAATAAGTATTTAAGTTTAAATAGCTTGGAGTTGTAAAATATGCATAAAACTTGTGATATGGTCAAATACTCACTTACCTAATAACTGTTCACACAGTGTATAAGCAAAAAAACAAAACAAAATCTATGTGAGGGGGACAATGCCAAAAAATGAACAGCTAAGATACCAACAAATACTAACAGTACCCTCATGTGATGCACACACAGATGAACTATTTTGCCTCAAAAAACAAGCTGCCAGAAGTCTTGCTAGACACTGAATGATGCTGACAATTGTGGAAAGAGCAACGGTTTGAATTACAAACCAGTCACGTGTGTCATTCATCAACAAACTCATCAATCCTTCTCCTGAATGGATGATGCAATACTTGATTTTCTCAAGAGCACACATGCAGTTTATATGGAATCACTGACTGATGAACGGTTATTAAGGCGTGGACTCACACTCAGGCACACACATCCATCCTACAGTTATTAAAAGAGCAAATAGATCGAGCACATAGATCAGGACACAGTACCTGTAACTCTGATAACATGCAGAGACATTCATTTCAACATTTGTTTTCTCAAGTTTCCTTCAGTGGTTATGGACATTTTCGAGGTAGGACTTTTTTCCTATTTTTGAGACTTACTACCAAACCTCTGTCATCGTAACTTTATAGTTTATATTTTGTCATATGTCATATCATTTGACAAAGCTCAAAGTGACAATATTCACAGGTGGATCAAACCGATGGATTCTCCTGTGTCTGGGACTACTGAACCTCATTCTGCTTATAATTTCTGTTGTTCTTGGGATTAACTGTGAGTATGACAGTCCATGTGAAGAGGAAACATTTAGTGTTTTTTTTAAAATGCAATTGTCTTTGTTCCATACACCATACATTTTGATCATATTACTGCAATACAAAATAATTACTACACTTGTCCTCAGAGTACAACCATTTCCTCATGAACATTCAGTTCCCACAGTTTTGAGACACAGTTCCTGTTATTTTATGACATTGCGGTTTAACTTCTTCAGGTGCCAATGTCAAAAAGGGCTCCGTACGGGTTTCTCATTCAGCTGTAGCGCAGCTGATCGATGAGCTGAACATTCTCCAGAGCAACTACAGTGATGTGATCGCAGCCAAAGAGGAGGCCAATGTAGAGTTACAGACCGCGCTCAAGAACCACGAACAAATAAAGGTGGAAATCGATAAGCTGAAGATCATCAATAATGATTATCAGAGACAGATGGAGGCACTACGTGTAGACAAGGCTAATCTTCAGTCCAATGTATCAGCTCTGGGTGAGACAGCTTCATTGTAATTAATAATACATCTTATAAAAAGCACCTAAAATGACCAAAGTGATGATAAATATGTTTTTTCTCCCAGAGGGAACCTGTGGCAGATGCCTCCCTGGATGGATTATTCTCAACACAACTTGTTATTTCTTTTCTTACTTGGAATCCTCCACTGTCAGAAAGAACTGGCCAGACAGCAGAGCAGACTGTGTTAGTCGTGGAGGCGACTTGGTTGTGATCGATAATCAAGAAGAGCAGGTGAGATGTTGGCCAGAAGAGGATAAAACATTATCAAAAGTACACTGTCAATAATAATGTGGATGTACATTGTTGATTTGAATTTGTATGATTGTGTCACTATACAGAAATTCCTTAGTAACAACATCCAGTTTATGAATACCACAAACAACAGGTGGGCCAATGGATTCTGGATCGGTCTTAGTGACACAAACTCAGAGGGGACATGGGTCTGGATTAACAATGTGACAGAGGTGGAACAAAGGTGAGCGCTGGAGAATCTTCTTGGTATAAATGAAATAATATCAACATGTTAGTGCTTAAATCCAACAGAATAACTGTATTTTGTGGATGATTTGTCTCAGGTACTGGATGGATGGAGAACCAAACAACGTGGGAGCTCACGGAGAGGATTGTGGAGTTGCAGTCTATAGCGACTTTAATCCCTGGAAGACACGGTTTGATGGAAACTGCCACAACTCGAAGAAACACTGGATATGTGAAATAGAACAGAATAGAATATAGAAGATATTTTTTATCTGTTTGACAGCATAAAAAACATGAAAATAGATTAAGAAAAAAAAAACACAGAAAATAAATAAATGGTTTGTAGTCCAGAGATGAAGAGGATGCCATCAAAATTAACGTTTAATGCAGTCATGTACTGCTGAAGCAGATAATGCAAACCCTGTTGTACTAATATGTAATATTCTGAGTTACGCCCTCAAGTGAACTGTGTACATGACACCCTGCTTGTTCTTGCTCTTTTTCTAATGTGCTGTCATAGTTTCTGTTGTACGTATGATTTTGAAATACTCAAGCATTTGTTTGAACTATCCTGAATAAAATATACGTGCGATTTTTCACAGATTTACATCTAAAACATTTTTTGTCATGTTCCGCGAACATCTCCTCATGAACCGCTTGCTGCCCGCCCAAAAACTACGCTGTGAGAAAAAAATCTGGTCTCTGCAGGCAGCTCAGACGCTGAAACCCTCACACAAAGTATGCATCCCAAAAAAAACAAAACAATAACAGATGTTCTTCCAGCACTATGCCTTGGACAACAGGCACACAGTTTAACTTGATGACATGATATGGATTTGTGTGTCATCAATAAAACTGACAATTGTAGAAAGAATAACAGTTTGAGTTACATATCAGTCACGTGTGTCTTTCTGCTCAACAGCAATAATCCACAAACACTCAGACACACTAAACTCCCCCCCAAAAAAAATTATACTCATCCCTGTTCTGAGTTGATCATGCAACACTTTTTTAGCTCACGAACACATATGCAGTGTATATGACATCACTAACTGACCAGTCATTAAAGGCTGGACTCACGCTCACTCACTGCAACACTGCAATGGGGAATTCACGGAGGAAGGCTGATAACAGGCAGAGACATTCATTTAAACAAATGTTTTCTGAAGTTTTCCACAGTGGTGATGGACATTTTCAAGGTAGGACTTTATTATTTACTTTGAGGACTTCATACCAAACCTTCATACCAAAGTAGCTTCATGGTTTATAGTTTTTCATATCACTTCATATCATTCGACAAAGCTCAAAATGACAATATTCACAGATGGAGATGGATCTAACCGATGGACTCTCATGTGTCTGGGACTTCTGAACCTTATACTTCTGATAGTTGCTGTTGTTCTTGGGATTAACTGTGAGTACGACAGTTCATGTAAAGAGGAAACTTCATCTTCCTCCTCTGTGGTATTGTAGTATACATGGATCACAATGCTAATTTTACATTCATATCATAATCTTTAAAAAATCTTCAATGTACAAATGACGAATGGTTTAGTCATTCATTTCAAATTCATTTATTTTATTTATTCATCAATGTCAATCAACAGAAAGGAATATACACAGAGGATTTACACATTTTACAAGTATAATCTCTAATCTGTAACAAACACAACATGAAGATTCAGTTCACAGTTTTGAGACACAGTTCCTATTATTTTATGACATTGCGGTTTAACTTCTTCAGGTGCCAATGTCAAAGAAGGCTCCATACAGGTTTCTCACTCAGCTGCAGTGCAGCTGATCGATGAGCTGAACTATCTTCAGAGCAACCACAGCGATGTGATCACAACTGAAGAGGAGGCCAAAGCAGAGTTACAGAGGGCGTTTAAAAACCATGAACAACTAAAGGACGAAATTCAGAAGGCGAAGAACATCAGTGATGATTATCAGAGACAGATGGAGGCACTACGTGTAGACAAGGCTAATCTTCAGTCCAATGTATCAGCTCTGGGTGAGACAGCTTCATTGTAATTAATAATACATCTTATAAAAAGCACCTAAAATGACCAAAGTGATGATAAATATGCTCTTTCTCCCAGAGCGAACCTGTGGCAGATGCCTCCCTGGATGGATTATTCTCAACACAACTTGTTATTTCTTTTCTTACTTGGAATCCTCCACTGTCATGAAGGACTGGCCAGACAGCAGAGCAGACTGTGTTAGTCGTGGAGGCGACTTGGTTGTGATCGATAATCAAGAAGAGCAGGTGAGATGTTGGCCAGAAGAGGACAAGACATTATCAAGAGTACACTGTCAATAATAATGTGGATGTACATTGTTGATTTAAATTTGTATGATTGTGTCACTATACAGAAATTTCTTAGTAACAACATCCAGTTTATGAAAGCCACCAAAAACTGGTGGGAGAATGGATTCTGGATCGGTCTTAGTGACACAAACTCAGAGGGGACATGGGTCTGGATTAACAATGTGACAGAGGTGGAACAAAGGTGAGCGCTGGAGAATCTTCTTGGTATAAATGAAATAATATTAACATGTTAGTGCTTAAATTCAACAGAATAACTGTATTTTGTGGATGATTTGTCTCAGGTACTGGATGGATGGAGAACCAAACGACTTGGGAGCTCATGGAGAGGATTGTGGAGTTGCAGTCTATAGCAACTTCAATCCCTGGAAGACACGGTTTGATGGAAACTGCCACAGGAAGAGGATTCACTGGATATGTGAAATGCCATCAAAATAAACATTTGATACATTCCTGAGGCAAAAAAACACAAACTTGTGTTTGAACTGTCTTGAATAAAATACCTGTGTGTAATAATTATGTCCGTTTTTCACTTTCCCATTTGTTTTACACAATTGCTCCGGTCAAGATAGTGAAATAAAAATATAAATATATAAATCAAAATATACAAAATATAGAAATAGAAATGAAAAAATATAGATTTAGAGATCAAATTTAAAAAATGAGATTTCATTTAAGCGAGACACTAGATTTAACAATTAAAAATTCCTTCAGGATCTTATATGTGGTAATTTGATTACACAAAAATAGATTTGAGAATACATCATATCAACAATAAGTAAAAGTAGATTTCAGTGAAGAAAACCAAAGCATCTTAAGGCTCTTGTTGTGTCATTAAGTGTCTAGTGTTCAAAATATACAGCGTTTTTGCCATTTTAACAATCTTTGATTCATTATAAATCTGTACTAAGTCTCTATGTGTACATTCATATCGAAACACGTTGTGAAAAATATTATCATGAGGATCCAGATAATTTACTTCTCAAATTTGAAGTATGAATTCATTGTTGATGAGCTCAGCAGTGATGTGCAGCTGCTACTAGTGTAACCACAGAGCAACATCCTGACCAGTTCCTTCTGTGCGATATATATACTTATATTTTTCCCTCCCCATTTGATTGCCTGACTACACCTTAATTTGTTGCACCTGTGTCTTGTTTTCTCTCCCTTTTTTTCTTAGTTACTCCTTGTTATATTGTCCGTGTTTGCTCTATGAGTTCTGTGAGTTTCCTTATGTTTATGTGCTTGTATGTACATTTCTAGTTCTTGGTTCTTCTTTTTAATTTTTGTTTGTACTTTTTGACATCCTGGTGGTTCTTCTGTTTACTTCCCTAATGACTGGGGTTACTTTAGGGTCATCAAAAAAAAAAAAACCCTTTGTGAAATACACCTTCAAACAACAAGTTTGCTACTAGTTCTCACTTGCAATTTTCGCAATAAGTAACAACAGCTAACATGGTTGCAGATTAGGATTGCTATGGGATTGTTGAGGATGATCACTGGGGAAATGAATCATGAGTGACCTTTAATGTGAAAGGCACAAAATTTCATCAACTTCAACATCACAGTTACAAATAAACTCTTCTTTTAGAGTTATGATTTATAGGGATTAAAATTTACAAATTTCTGTTGTATTTAGCCGTGATCAAGCTTGGTTTCTTATGGTGGTAATTCACATACAGAAATAAATTTGAGAATATGCACCGTTGTAACTCCGTTGTCACCAACGGTGGCACCACTGGCGACTATGTGGTATCACACAAAAAAAACACATTCATATCCTGTTATGAAAGTGTTTTCGAAAAAAACAATGTCGCCACGAGATGCCAGTAATTTCACTTCTCATTTTTGATTAAGGCGAATTTATTATTGATGAGCTCAGCAGGGATGAGCAGCTACTAATAGGGTAAATACAGGACAACTTTCTGACAAGTCTCCTCTGCACAATCTCGTATTTCACATAAATGATCCAAATGGAGAGGAGCGAAACCTCCGGTTACAGCTACCATGGTGGACTTAACACACTGGTTTGTGATGATGAATTACACGATGAGGAGTTTCCTTCTCAGTCCTACAATAATCAAAACATTAAAAAAGGTACAGTAAGTTATCATTTACACATTATACTTACATAGAAAGGTTTTGATTTTTAATCATTTTCTCTAGGTCTCTAATAGTGCTGATGAAGTCTAAAATATAACTTGCATGGCTCAAAACATATATATTAAGACATGTATAAATGCAACTGAAAATATTGATATTAATGTTTGTGGAATATGGACTGTTTTAATGATAGTAACAAGTTCTGGATTGATGATATTGATTTATTATCTGTCTAGTGTCCAGTATGATCCCTGGGAGACGTTGCAGCGTGCCTACAGTGAGCCTGGTCCTACTCGCTGTTGTTTTGTTCATAGTTGATATCAGCCTGGGTGTCTACTGTAAGTCAGACCTTGTGAATCTTCAATCAATCTTTTCAATCAACCACTTGTTAGTGCGTTATATCAAAAATGATGATGATGATGATGATGATTGAATGAGTTTGTTAATGTCCCTTTAACACCATCTGTCTCCAACACTTACAGATAACAAACTCAGAGACACCCACCTCACGACTGAAGATATAGAACATATTGAAGAGAAGATGCACAAACTCAAAGATACTTACAAGACGGCGATTGACACCATAAAAGACACCAAGAATCAGCTGGACAGTGAGATGAGTCGTCAGACACAAACCAAGTGGGAGCTCGAACATCAGACGAAAAGAAAAGACGACTATAAAGTGAAGATTAATAAAATTACACAGGATATCACATCACTGAGAGCTCACTTACCAATGCTGGGTAAGACCTCTTTTACTATAATTGTACACATATATCACATGTATTTTTGCTATAGTTTTATATGTTTTTCTTTCATTCGCTGTTATTTACTTTGCCAACAGACGGAGGCTGCAAACACTGTCCACCTGGATGGATTTTGATGAACTTCATGTGTTACTACTTCTCTCTCTCGGCCATTGATGGAACCAAAACCTGGAGAAATGCCAGAGAGTTTTGCCAGTTGTATGGTGGTGATCTTTTGATCATAGACAGCAAAGACAAAGAGGTTCATTAATACTTCTTAAAAACTGCTCTCATGTAAAATTCTAAAAAGAAAAAATACATCATTTTAAATTCTCCCTTTTTTAAATTCTCTTTATTGTTTGATAGAACTCAACTGTAAGTATCTTGCTGAATAATTATGACCCTTCAAAACCCATGCCGGGCTTCTGGATTGGACTGACAGCTCTGCAAGAGAGCGGGACTTGGAAATGGGTGAATGGAAAGTTTTTGGTTGAAGGGTAAGTGTCAGATGTTTCATAATGTTTCACATAATGTGGAAAATGTATTTCAAAAGTTTTATTAATATGATTTATTTTAATTTTGAATACAAACAATGAAACTTGTGTAATATTTTCCAACTGCCTACAAATGTTAGGTAAGAAAGATGTGGATAAAAACATGGAGAAAACAGATATGAGGCTGCCACCTGCTGTACATTTTGTTACATTTTTTTGTCATGTCTCTCTTCCTCCTCTGCTGTGTGACAGTCTGCAGCTCAGTCAAAATTTCATTGAATTTTCCATATGTGACTGTTAATGTTAAGTTACTCATCCATACCTGCACAGTTGCGTTGAGGAGCTCTTTTGTCTTTGTTAAAACCAAGATATTGCTCTTACATTACAATTCAGCTGAGAGAACTACAAATCAATCAGGAGCTCGCTGAGATTAAATGGAAAATATGTTTTGTCTCTGTGGACTAACCTGTGGTTTTCTCCAGGTACTGGAGAGATGGCGAACCCAGTGACACCAACAATGAAGACTGTGCCGCAGTGTATCCCAGACAAAACTTCTTTAAGGCTTGGAGCGATATTGGATGTCTTAGCACAAAGAAATGGATTTGTGAAAAAGCACCAAGTACAAATTGAAAGCACATTACTACTTAGGCTGAACCGCTCTGTTAATAGTTAACTTGACCTTGATGTTTTTTTAATCTTCAACTCTTCTCATAAGCATGTTACTATTACACATATTGTTGTTTTTTTCCCCAGTATTTTGATAGTTGCTGTATGTAGGGATGTATGATAGCTAACACTGCATTGCAATAAAAACTAATCACTATTTGGATCTAAAATTAAGTGTGTGTGTGTGTGTGTGTGTGTGTGTGTGTGTGTGTGTGCGTGCACGCGCGCGTGTGCACGTGTGTGTGTGTGTGTGAGAGAGAGAGAGAGAGAAATGACACAAATCTGTGTTGCCCCTGGAAGTTCATACCGCAACTGAGAATAACTTATACGTGACTAAATGAAAAAAAAAAAACAATGAATCCTGAAGCATCATGTCATATAAACTGAGTAAAGGAAGTGACTTTCTTTACGTCCCTCTGTATTGTCTGTAAAGGTTCAACAATAAACAGATTCTCTGTAATGCTACACACTCGCCCCCACACGGGTCAATGTCCTCATAAATAATCTCTCAGGGACGTTCACGTCTGACTAATGTTGTCTCAACGGTGGAAATGGAGGACACAGAAAATTCTGGTGGCTCTTTTGATGGCAAATACAAACTGCTTTGTAAAGAAGATGACAATGCAGATGAGCAGCCTCTCAACTCAAACCATGAAAATCAACAAGGTATAGTGAGTGAAAAGTTGCATAAATTATTGCACACATCAGTGAGAATCTGTTTGCTGCTCTTTGATGTTAGTGTCAAGTGTCTTCTAAAATATTGCTGGAAACTATGTCATTCTTAACGTGTTCTTGATCTTCATGGGAATCATTTTTTTATAATCAATATTTATCACAACTCCATTTATTGATTTTGATTTCCTTTACCTTTGTGTCTGCCTGCCGACGGCTCTGATACTGATCCATCATGTCTCTATGTAGCGCCCATGTCCATGGTGAGACCACGATTGGGTCTCGATCGTTACAAAGTTCTTGCAGTGAGCTTGGCAGCGCTCGCTGTCATTCTTCTGATTGTTGATATTGGCCTGGGAGTCTACTGTAAGTCACCATTCACACATAAATCAGTCCAATATTTTCATTGGTATAAAGATATCATGGTGATATGATTTTGTTAAAAAAACTGAAGTTAATAGAGCTATGGCTAATAAACTCTGATATAATATTGAATATGATTTACCTTGAAGCTTATATAAGCAATGTCTCTGACAACCTATTTTTTTCTTTTCAGTCTGTGTAGCATTTTAATTGCTTTGGTTTTTCATCTCACAATTTTACTGCTCTGGTTCTTTGTCGGCAGCCAGTTCTTATCAGATCTACTTCCGTCTCCAGCAGACATCTGCATAACCTGTGCAGCAATAAACAAACTCAAGAGTCAAATATTTCCCTCATTGATGGAGATATTGATGGAGATGCTGTGTGACAACTACACCAACATTATATTTTCTATTAATTAATTAGAATTGCCACCTCACGGTTATGTGCCTCAGTGTGACTTGTTGAATTATGACCTATTTTGTGATATTATATGTGACCTTTAACTTTTGAACACCATAACATCAGGGCTCTAAACACAAAATACCTTATATTCTCCAAACTTTTCCTAAAATAAATAAAACATCAGTAAGTGGTAGGACTTAGGATTGTGGTAGAATTGATTTGACTTTGAACTGATTTGACCTTTAAATTCTTGACCTTAAAACACAGGGTAAACAGATGTTCATAATGTTTTTAAAAAGCTTTAGCTGACTACTCATTTCCAGTGGCCTGTGTCTTCACCACCCACAGATAACACACTTACCAGTGGGCAGCGAACAATAGCGAACATCAACAGTGAACTGGCCAAACTGCAGACTTCTTACAACACCATAATCCAAAACAAAAATGAAGTCACAAAGCAGTTAGCAAAAGAAATCGGTGAGCAGCAAATGATCATGTGGGAGACTGAATTTGAGATCGAAAAACTCAAAGACTATGAAAACCAGTTAAACAGAATTGAAAATGAAGTTGAAGGAATTAAATTCCACTTGCCAATGTTGGGTGAGAGCTTTTCTTTTCTACATCACGTTTATATTAAATAAATGATTATTGTGACCAAAACACACTATGTTTCTCTTTTCAGAGGAGGGATGCAGACACTGTCTTCCTGGATGGATCTTCACAACCTCCGGGTGTTTTTACTTGGATTTGTCCAGTAATAGTTTACTCAAATCATGGCAAGATGCCAGACAGTTCTGCATAAGTCACGGAAGTGACTTGGCAGTAACAAACACCAAAGAGAAACACGTAAGACTCAACATTCAGTCAATGAACTGATATTTCTGGACAAAGGCATTTTTGTGTTAAAATAGCTATAAAAATAGATCTGTGATGTATGGGAAGCAACAAAATAGATGAAAATGAATATGTGTTTTTGTGGCTTTTCTGGTGTCATCAGCTGGCTCTAAGCAACTTGCTAAATAAGTATTTCAACCCCTCGCAACCCGTTCGTATGTATGGATTCTGGATTGGACTGACAGATATAGACGAGGAAGGGGTTTGGAAATGGCTGGATGGAACAACAATGACTCTGAGGTAACTCTTACACACATACATACTAAAAACATGAAGGTAAACTCCATATGTACTGATACTATGAACTATTAGTGTTGTAAACAGTTGTGTAGCACATTAACACAATTATAACTATCATCTGTTTTAATAGAACTATTGAAACTGAATGAGTAATTATTAACCCTTTGATGCCGGACACATTAAATAACAGCCAAAAAAATTAGATTTTTTTGAATCTGAGATGTTTATTGAACCTTCTAACAAATTGCAAAAATGCTGTACTATTGATCTATATTTTTTGTTTTTATTTATCTGTTTTTTTTTTATTTTACTTTACTATATATTATTTTATACATTTATTTAATTTTTTAATTTCATTTTTTTTATTTGCTACATGCTGATCATTTGGATAAGTTTGAGGTCTCAGAAACTCATGTACCAAAAATACAGATACAGTTGGCAATAAAGGGTTAATTTGTTTAAACATAAGGTGTCAGGAGGATATTGTAGTACAGCAAAAAAAAAAAAAAAAAAAAAAAAAACTGTTACTTCCTTTCAGATTCTGGAATGATGGAGAGCCTAATAACGCTAATAATATGGAGAATTGTGCAGCTATATATCCCAGAAGCAACCCCTTTAAGGCCTGGAATGACGCTATCTGCTCCAATAAGATGAGATGGATTTGTGAAATGGCACCACGGTAGAGGACCCAAATTTGAAGAAGACAAATCACCACCCCTCCCTGGGAGGGAGGGATTGGTGGGAGTTTCTTTTTTAGGGCGCAAGCACTCGAAGTGCAAGGACACCATTGTATCTGTGAGGATTCTTCTCATTTTTGTTTTCCTTCTCGCAGAATGTGTCTTATTGATGTGGTTCCTATGCATGAAAATGCATACATGAAATTTTGCACACATATCAG
The DNA here is from genome assembly GCA_016801845.1 of Polydactylus sextarius. Classification (NCBI taxonomy): domain Eukaryota; kingdom Metazoa; phylum Chordata; class Actinopteri; family Polynemidae; genus Polydactylus; species Polydactylus sextarius. Next base: position 9,347,870 of record CM028919.1, read on the forward strand.
AAATGCTGCAAAGCTCTTTGGTATTGGGTCTTAGCGTGGTCCAGCAGCTTCATAGTGCCCTCTCCTGTTACATAAGCTAGTGGTTTGCACATAGTTTTAGGAAAACATGTTACGGGTTCCAGGGTCAGGGACTGTGGTAACAAAAGATAGATTATTGGTAATCTGGGAAAAAAAAAAAAAAACAGGAGCAATGTCAATGGCTGCTTATTAGCGTCTCCTCCGTGGTGCATCTCTATTAAACAACAATAAATCACTAGCAAAATATAGTTTGTGGTTTGTTCTGTACATTTCAAATACAATTACACCCCTATTTGTATATATCCACACACATTCACATTACAAAAGTTAAACACAAATTCCCTTACATTTCTAATTAACTAATATTCATTCTTAAATAATACTGAAGTATAACATATACCCTACCTATCTTAACAATATATGTAACTTAATAAAGCACTTTAATGGTTAAAAATACATACAAAACCATTAAAATGTTAAAACTACCTACAAATAGTGGTTTAGGGACCAGACAAAGAGTAACCATTTTACAATCATGATCGTCACTGGTGCAATGTCTCTACTGTACATAATATTGTTATTTATTTTGTTCAAGCATCTTTTTGATGCTGTTTTTGTTGTGGTTGTTCCTCATTGGTTTTTCATTTTAAATCTCCCGTGGATGTTTATGTGATTTTATGTTTCTATTCTTAATATCAATACAATCAAACCATTCTCCATGAAGTTCATGAATCAAACTTTCATATCAATTTTGTCTGAAAGTCTGGTATTCCTATTTTTTCGCCCCCCTTGAACGCCACAGAACAACTTCCTGTCTGTTGCGTTTGATTGTACCAGGTACATCCAGGTGTGCGTGTAATCAAACTTACAACTTAATCACAGCTACAACTGCGCATCTCCAAAAATTTGGGGCCAAACCCTCTCAGTTTGGTACCGAAACGTCACGAAGCGGTTGCAGACGCAAAACAAAACAAAGAATAAACAATGAAAAAAAAAAAACTGGTGTTTGAGCGTCTTTAAATGTCGACGCGGCATCAAACGTTTTTTTTTTTAAAAAATCTCCGTGACCCGCGAACGCATCAAAAACGCGCGCCCGTTGATTGGAGGCGTGACGTCAGACGCCGTTTAAGAAGCCGCCGTTAAAACCTCAGATGCAAAACTTTGTCGGTTGTGTTGCGGGTGGATTTTAACGTTTAAATCCATCAGCGCTTCAACTTTAAGAACAAAAAAAGTTGCCAACAACGAAACAAAATGTTGATGCAGTCAGCAGAGAAATGAGGTCGACGTCGTCCAGCTCCACTAGAAGAACGGTAAGAGACACAGTTTATCTCTGTTAGTTTCGAGTTAGCCTAGCATTAGTGCTAACACATTGATGTCAGGTGTGTTGACTTGTGTTTGCTAATTAATACTAAAATGTTGTGTTTGTTCATGGTGACAAAACTTCACAGTACTCTACCACTGTGCTGTTTTCTTTCTTTCTTCTTTAAGCTTCAATGCTGTAACTGTAAAACAACTTAATTTAATGTTTGAATGAATTTAATGTTTGAAAAAATTTAAAATTTGACATTTTGTTTTTCATTTGAACCGCATCTTAAACAGCAGAGCACGAGCTCCACGCCGCCATTTTGTTTTTATAAACAATTATATATTGTTATATAATATATATAAACATATTTATTTTTGTTATATAACATTATGTGTAATGTTATTATTATTATCATCATGTTATCTTTGCCACAACTTTTGGTTTGGTAAGGTTAGAATTTAAACATTTATTTCCAGCCTTTCGAAGCTGCTAAACTTTCTAATTTTACCACCCAAAGCTTTAAAATTATTGGGAGAAACGGGCCACAAATGTTAGTTTTGATGCCTCGTGCTAATTTAAGTCTGTTACTCCATTTAAACAGATGAAAAGATTAGTAGTCTTCTAATTTAACTGACTTTTTATGTTTGTTTTTTAACAGAAAAATTCCTGTAATGGACCCATTGTCGACCGCAAACTTTAAGGAATGATCCTTCAAAGCTCGGATAAAGGTCAGTGATGAAGTTAGTTTAATATCACTGCTTGTGAAGTGTTGGTCGTATTGTTTGTGGTAGCAGCAGATAAAGTGTTGTTCATACTTTTTAGAGAAGGAATAAGATTTTATATTTTCGCAGGAAGTGAAAATCAAAGCCCAACTTGATACTAATTTTAGTTATTGTTTCTTTTATTGCAGGTAGATCCTCTCCTAGATCAGCAAATAGTAAGGGTTGAATTTTTGTATTTTTCTTACTGTCTCTGTCCTTCCAACATGGCCGCAGTGCCATGACTGTGAGCTTTCCTCGCAATGTGTTTTTGTTGTTTATGCTTGAATGCTGTGCCAAAACTGAACCGCACCACAATTTCACTGCCCATCATCACATCTATCAATCATGAACATACATCTGATACTTTCCATCTTTCTCTCTTTGGTTGAATGTTTTTAGTTGCTCAGTGTGGAGCTGCAGACGAGAACACAGAGCTCGCTGGACAAAACAAAGACAGATCAGGATTTAGTTGTGAATTGTTTGGATTTAGTCTATGAATTATCTTGACTTTAGCTCTGATTAGTGGATTTTAGTTTTGGCTAGTGTGTCTTAGCTTAGGCTAGTCTTAGCTTTTGCTAATGTGTCTTAGCTCTGTCTAGTTTTAGCTTTGGTTAGTTTTAGCTCTGCCTAGTGTCTTTTAACCTTGACAAGTTGTAGCTCTGGCTAGTGTTGTAGCTTTGGCCCCTGAATTTGTCTTTAGTATTAGTTTTGGAGTTTAACTTCATCTTTTGATTCTTTTGTCTTTAGTAAATGGTTAGCTAAATCTTTGACTAGTTTTGTTCTTTGTCTTGGTTCATGTAAAACTTAATCCAGAGCTCTGTGTGTTGAGGTTGTATTTTCTGTGTGTGTGTGTGAGTTGATATTTTTTTTTTTTTTTTTTTGGTGCTGAGATGTTTAGGCCTCTTTTGTATTAAGGTTAAAGGTGTTTAAGGCTGTGAAGTTGGTTAATTGTGGAACTAGTAAGTTCAGTGATGAGGTTTTAGGCTCAGCTGCAGTGTTGTTTATTCATGTGCACTAACTTTTCCTTCGTAGGTTTTGTCAACTTGAGGTAGGACAAATTCTAACTTTCTTCTCCAGTCAGGTCAGATTAGCTTCTTTTTGTTATTTTGATCCCTGCCAATAAAATACTTTGAACCCTGTGTGTGTGTTTTCCTCTGACACTGATGTAGATCAGGGTAGGGACAGATAGTTAGAAGTGTTTCTCTCAACAGCTGCATCGCCGCTTCCTGTGGATCTACAAACACAAGCTGCAGCCGGGTGGAATCCACAAGTAAGTGTTTTTCCTTACCTTGGGGTGGGTGTGGGCCGTGTGTCGGTCTGGCCGCCGTGCCATAACCTTTTGCCTTTCAGCTTCTCCACCCGGCACCAAGTTCATCCAACGTTCACCAACGTTCAAGTGGTGGTTTAGTTTCTGCCTGGCCGCCGCGCCAAGCCTTCGCTCGGCTTTCTTGCCGACTTTTCTTTCACACATGGCCACCGTGCCATGCTTTTGCTCGACGACGTTGCCAAGCAAAGGTTTGACGACGTTGCCGACCATTTTTCCCAAACATGACTCATCATCGCTGCGTCATGTTTTCGCTCGACTTCCTTGTCGAACTCTCCTGCTTTCACGGCCACCGTGCCACTGTTCATTCCCTCACATGATGTTTAGGGAAAGTTAGTCAGCTGATGAAGTGGGTGGGATTATTTAGGGAAGTGCAGGACGGGCTGGAACTGCTGTCTCTGTGTGTATGTGTGTGTGTGTGTGTGTGTGTGTGTGAGTGAGTGAAACATGTCTTGGCCGCTGTGCCACAACTATCTGCTTCCATTTTATCCAACACAACATCACATCACTACACCCACTAAATCTGCATTTTCATTTAACACATTTCAGAATCTACAACCACAGCAGGTGTCCTGTACACTTACTGTTTTGTGGCCGCTGTGTCACAATTTAACTGATATTTTTCCCTTCAGCATCCATCCTCCACCCACAGTGGCTCCAGCAATTCATTTCATTTCTACTCGACGATTGAATCGAGGAGAAATGAATGAAAGTAATACACGGTAAGTTGTTGCTTGGCTGCCGCGCCGCAACGTCTCCGCCCTGGTCGCCGAACCAGTTCTGTCCTCTTTGGGCCGCCGTGCCATCTGTACTTTCACTCTTATTCCTTCTGTTTTTTTCTGATCTCGATTTGAATCTGCCTTGTTTTATGTCTGTCTGTCCTGTCGACTTTGTTTATGTAACGTTTGTCTTGTATTTGTCTGTCCAAACTGTTTATATGGTTCATGTCTTTGTCCCGTCTGTCTCATCTGTTGTGCGCCTCCTCTGTCATGTCCGTCTTTGTGTCCCCTGTCTGTCATGTCCCTGTTGTGCGCTCTGACTGACAAAGACTGACTGACTCCACTGACTCTCAAATTGGCCTTTTTGTCAAAACTGACCAGACATTAATGAACATTTATGCAAGGTGAGATTCTCTCTCGTTCCTACAAAGGTAATGTATGTTTTTTTTTTCACTTTCAGTTTCTTCTTCCATCTCTGACTTGGGTTCTACTCTATAATCTCACTTACTGACACTTCTCTGCTTTCAGCATTGAGGTAGAAACTCACTTGAATTGCATCGGTTTGGGTTTTACGGTGTAGAACAGCTCACGGTCACAACACTGATATTAAATCTTCACTGGTTTGTCCTTCAGTTGCCAGCTTGGTCTCTGTCTTTCGCTCCTTTTCTCTTTTTTTTTCTACATTTATTTATTTCAGGAATGAAAACCCAAGAGAAATGGTAAGAAGGTTGTTGAGGATGTAGTTTTAGAGAGTTTAACTTCAAAATGTTGTGAGGGAAAGGTAGTAAAAGTGTTCAGTTTTAGTTTAATCTGAGTTTCAAAACTTTTATATAAGATTAATTTATTGATCCCCATGGAGGAAAATTTAAAATCCTCTTGTTCTACATTGGCTTTTGACAAATCATTTCCAATTTAATGTTGAGTGTAGGTGCAGTTTAAATGTACAACATTGGCCACTATTATCATGGTGCAGCTGTCACTCATCACCATCTGAATTCATATATAGACTTGTGTTGATCTTTGTCTCTGTCAGGTTTAGTTACAACTGGAGTTTCAAATGTAAAATTGTAGATTTTGAGCAGGTTAGGTGAAATAACGTTGTAGATTTTTCGTTAACGTTTCTCTACCGCGACATATCGGGAGGCCTCCCAGCAGGGGAATTAAATTTCCCCTGTGAAACGAAAATATCTCGTCTACCGTGTCGGTTGTTAACATTTCGTTGCAACTATAGCTTCCGTGATAGGAAACATTTGTTCTTCAGGAGGACGTGAACCTGACAGAGGGAGATGGTTTAAATAATGGTGACACTTCAGGACACTCATCTTGGGTGTATTCTTAATTTTAATTTATTGGTACTGAGTGACAGCAATGACAACTACAGCAACATGTTCTAGACTAAAAAATACATAATTTAGTTTTGACAAACCGTAAGTAGAAACCTTTTTAGTGCAGTTTAACAAGTTACTGTCTAGAAGTATGAAAATGACAGGAACAGAATTAGTCTTTAGTTTATTGGTTTTCAACTGAATCTGAATAAACTCCAGTTTAAAATGTGGCGTTAATGATTTATTTATTTTCATCTAGAAGCTACAAGATGAAATGTGTTTGAGGCAGTAAGAGGAACCATCTCTCTAAACATGATGTGGTGAGTTTATCTGAAATTTCGTAAAGATCTTAACTGTTTTTATTCTGTCTGTCTCTCTTCTGTATTTAAAGTCATATGATAAGATGGTTTCAGAAACTTCTCCCTCATCTTTCTGACGTCTGCTCTCATGTCTGTTGTCCAGTATTCAGTTTTCAGGAATCAACATTCAGCCGTTGAAGCCCACTTCATGCCCTGATTGGCCAGTTTGAAGAGCCATAGTGAAATAATTTTTAATCAATAATCTTGTTTGTTGTGGAAACAAATCGTCCAGACGGTTATTTCTCTTCTCCAGATTCTGTTTCTTCCTCTGAAGTTTGTCTTTGCATTAATCCTCAGTTGTTTGTTCATGAAACAGTCTCACGTCAGCGTCACCAGGTCTCACTTCCTCCTGATGTGGCCTGTCAACGTTCACTGCTGCTGCTGCTTCATCCGTTCAGTGAGTCGTTCTCCTCATTCACTGGTTGTTTTTACGTGTTTGTGAAGATGTGACCGTCGAGGATTGACAAAGCAAACAGCTTGAAGTGTGTCAGACTATATAAGACAATAACCTCACAGTGTTAATTACTGTATGAGGTTGTGTAAGAAGCTCCTCAGTTTAAGGAAAACTTTTTACACTTTATACTAATTATCAGTCACAATCAGGATTCATTGAGTCAGTTCTTAACGCTACAGAGAACAAGGTAAACTGAGTCGACTCAACAGAAGAAGGTAAGGCTTTTCTCCTTCCCCTTCTTCTCTGTGTGTGACGAAGTCTGAGCTTGAAGGAAACTGATTGTTTACAACATTTAAAATTTTACATGTAGGACTCAGAGTCGTCTGCCTGATGATGCAGTTTCCAAAACTAGACTTGGATCCATCTGGTTTTGTGAATCCGCTGACTGTGGTGTGATGTCACCGTCCTACAACAGCAACAGTTGAATTAACTGCTTTGCTAATCTGAACAATTGGGACAATTTATATGATGTTTAAATAATAGTGTTAGTAGCATTTTAAACCGTTTGCTTTGTCAGTGGTTCACGGTCACATCTCACCAAATGCGTGAAAATAATCGTGTTGAACGAGGTCATGACTTCCTTCACAGATGTGACAGCAGCAGCAGTGAATGTTGATCGACCACATCAGGAGCACGTGAGACCTGGTGACGGTGGCATGAAGTTGTTTCATGCACAAACGACTGAAGGTCGATGCAGAAATTAACTTTAGGTGAGGCAGCAGAATCAGGAGCAGAGAATTAATTTAGTTTAGACGACGATTAAAGTCTCAGTCAAAGTCTCAATTCAACATCCTGGTTCTGATTGGACAATGAACCGTTTTCAGTGGTGGTGTGAAGTACGCGTCTGCTGCTAGTCGTTGATTTTCGAGTTGGACTCTGCGTAACAGACACGTCAGGAAGGATCAGAAATGTGTGAGGGAGTCTTGGTGCTATTTTACCATAAGATTTGAAACAAACAAACTTAAATCCAGGTTATTCAGAGTCCAGATAAAACTGCTACGTGACAACTAGAATACAGGATGATTTATATTTCTGCAAAGTAAGGTGGAGTTTTTGGCCTCATCTTGGTTTATAAGTGTAGAAGAGAGTCAGGGTGAGAGTGAGGGAGATGAGTGTTGAGGGTCAAGACGAAGGACACAGAAGCCAGGAGGAGCTGACGGAGGCCGAGACGTTTCAGGGAAGTCGACGGCGGCTGAGACGACTCAAGATGATGAGGAAGTGGAGGCCGAGCTGCACCGAGTCTTCGAAGATGATTTATCACTGCACCAAGACGTCGTCGGGTACATTCTTTCACATCACAAACTTATATTTTACATGAAAATGTTTTTTTCAATTTAAACCTATAGAATCTCTCCATCTCTCTCTCTCCTCCCTCCAGCTGTGAACATGGACATCACCACATCCTCTTCACTGGGATCCAGCTCTTTGAGCTCAGTTGTTGTTTGTTTATTGTTAATGTTTTGTGGTTGGAGGTTGTCTGAGTTTAGTCTGGGGTACCCTGTACATTTAACACACACGTAGCTGCTCTCTGTCTACTTCAATAGGTTAGGGGTTGGTGCCACCGCTGTATGTTTTACTGAAGTCTTTTTTTTTTTTTTTTTTTTATTCACTTTATCTTTTAGACAAGATAGTCAGGACTTGTTGTTTTGTTTTTATTAGATAGAGATGAGTTAGTTGTTTTGTTTTATTTATTTCATTTATTTGGCACCAACCCTACAGTCAACCTCCTCCACACTTTCTTTGTTTGAGAGATCAAAGGTCAATAAATGTTACAACCTTTGATTCACTCACATTGACTCTGTGTCTGGTGATTTATGGTTTCCTGTTTTACAAAAGTCTCTAACACACACACAAGCATCACATTTAGAACAGACTCTACATTACATTACAAATGGATTTAAGTTTTTGCCTTCTTTTGGGTTTGTGTTTAAACTTTAAACAAATTATTTTATTCTATCGCTGCTGCTCAGAATAACATGAGGAGACTCTGTATCAATAATTAGAAATAAAAACTAAACACTGAATTTTATTTGAACATTAATCAGTTACATTAAATATTTCCACTGATTTAAATTATTTCAAACAGACATGATCTAATTCTCTCTTATGAAATTGACTTACCAAGTTTTTATTTTGTCACATGATGCTCATAATAGTTTGTTCATTGTGTGACAAACGACAAAGAAACTGTCGCTCTAACTTGAGTTTGTCTTCTTTCTTCTCATTGTATTTATTTAAAGGAGCAGTATGTGAGATTTTGGAAAGAGCTCGTTCTAATCAGTCCTTGGAAGTTCATCAGATGTATTTCAGGTTGGGTGTATGTTGTCCAAGGTTCATCCCACCTGCTGAACCACAGGTGCTCAGGCCTGTTATCACCACTTGCAGGTATTTTATTATTTTTATAAATTAAACTCAACTTCAGCGACTTTTACACATCTACTTTTTTTATTGCCTTGTCAATATCGGTTGTGACTACAAAACGGTAAAGTTCAAATATGAAAAATACATCTGATTTACGATTACATCTTACATCAACTATATACACGTTTTACTACTGTAGAGATCTGTACACATTTGTTTACCAAGTTAACACACCGTCATATAAATGTGTGACGTGTGGTACAAATCGCGGTGTTCGTAGTGTGATTTATCACTGAGCTAGTTAATGTTCTATCAAATAAACTGTAACAAAATAATTATGTTATCATAATAACTGGCGGCAGGCTGTGTGGGCAAGCTGCCACCTTGGCCTTTTCACACAATGTTGTTAAAACATTTAGACTAAGTATTGTGTGAAAAGCAGGGAACTATCAGCAGTTTCTACCAGTGTCTCTGTTCTCACAGCAACATAATTTAAATCAGACTTTTCTTCCAAAAAACGCTGGCTGGATGCTCACAACACAGCAAAGTGCTGGCGAAGTTGCTTGAGAAGTTGCTGAGTGTCGACGTGTTCGGGAAATGCATCCTCAGACTTCTGAGCTGCAGTGTAGCTGCTCTGAAGGTCTCCAATCTGAACAAGGATTAAAAACTGGTTATTGTTTTTTTAACTTCTCCACAGTAGAGTAGAGATATTAATGAATAAATAGTAACAAATTACCTTTTCAGAGAGAATGGAAAGATTGAAGTGTGGCTCGTACATGTGAGGGGACAGTGACGCAGCCGTCTGTAGAAACGCTTTAGACTGAACCAGAGACAGAACAATCATTAACATCACTATATTTACTTAAAGTTTTAATGTAAAGACTTTTTCATTTTGTAGGTAGAATGTGAAACATTGAAATCTGGCTTAGATCAGAGAATGTACACAAACAGTGTATACAATACTGTATGTTATAATATCTTGTCTCATATCATGACATTCATACTAAACTGATTCATCACTCAGGTCTTAGAAACACTTTAAGACAATCAACTACACTAGTTGTATTTCAGAAATGTCCTTTAATAAAGCAGACCACATTAAAGTTAGTATAATACACTTTATCAACTGATGTTGAACTGTCATATTATATCATATTAGAGCGTCTAAAAAGAAAGCAATGTGATCTCATAGCTTTTATTTTAATGGAATAATAAAAGCTGTTTATGAGTCAAAGATATGACTTTACCTGTTCAATACGACCTTTGCGTAGTTCCAACACAGCCAAGTTGTTGTAGGCCTCAGCATGGTCATTATTAAAAGCCAAAGCCAGTTTGAAACACTGATAGGCAAGAGTCAGGTCACCTATACCCTGTAAACATAAGAATATATGCTCTTTATACCAGAGGGTCAATGTTTACCTATAAACCACATTCAGTAGACATTATTAAACCATGAGACATTGTGGGACACTTCTGAGTACTGTCAGCTCACCACGGCCACATGTCCTATGTTGTACCAGACATCAGCTTGCTCTTCATCATTTTCCACCAGGGCCAGAGCTCTCTCAAACGAGGACAGAGTCATGTCGTACTGCTGGGCATAGAAGCAGCACAGGCCCAGATTGTTGTACAGCTGGCAGTTATAAACCCCCATCTGGAGCAGCCGTCTAACAAAGATATTTTGAATCACAAATGGTATTTAGCTCTCCACTACCTGTATTATAACAATGCACTGTTTGTATTGTACATTAAAGATACTCTGACCTGTAGAACCGCAAGGCGATCTCTGGCTGATCAGTATAGAAGTGATTGCTGCCTATACAGGCTATAGCTTCCACGTGAGTGTTGTCTTGCTTCAGGACATCTTTGTAGTACTCGGTGGCTGATGGAATGTTGTTCATCTCCTGTGAAAATATTGCAATACAGAAAAGTTGTTGTCTCTTCAGAGTGTAGTGAAGGGAGTCTGTAGAAATCATGTGACCATGGCGACATACTGTACCTCATGAATGCGAGCGATTCCTGTTAGAAGAGTGACTTCACCAGGGAAGTGATCCAGACCTTGTTTGAAGAGATTGAGGGCTGTTATTGGTTGATCAAGTCGCTGATAAACCTGAGAGAAAACACAAACAATAAGTTGTTTATTTCAGATATTTAAAAATTTTCAACTTGTTTTTTTTTCTTTGTTCAACAACTTGGTAGTGATGCATTGCTATGATGTCTCCATCCTTACCTTTGCCAGGTAGAGATATGTATCCACCACCTCTTGGTGGTTGAGAGCTGATCGAAACTGTTTTTCTGCTTCTCGATACAAACCAAGTCTGCAAAAGTCAGAAATATCAAACATGTAGTTCAAGTAATTCATAAAAATGCAACTTTTTTAAGCCTAAACCTTTGTGCTTAATTTATATGTTTACTTGCCTGTAGTAACATTTCCCCAGCTGAACTTTCCACCACCAGTCTTTGAACTGAGCATGTTCAGTAGCCTGAGCAGCCAAATCTAGAGCCTGGTGAAGAGATATTACATTCATGCTGTATGACTGACAGTCAACCAGTTCTCTTTATTCTGTAAATGTATGACACACTTACATTTTTCACATCGTTTTCATGGTGGAAGATGTACTCAAACAGTGTCTGAGGAAGGAAATGATGGTTAATAGACATGTGAGAAAAAGCATTGATCTTGATTCATTTTTTTTTTTTATCACAGTCACATTCTTACCCTGGATAAATTGGGCTTTTGGGAGTACTTTGCCAAATTTAGTCTTGACAAGTTAATAAATGGTCCATCTGGATTGGTTAGCATTGATGCCTGAAGAAGCAGTGAAACAAACATCTTATTCAGACATCATAGTCAGTAAAATAGATATGTAGATGATACCACAATAAATAATAATATTAAAGTGAAATAGGAACATTGAGTCAATCTGGCAATGATAACATGTTAAGCTGTAGAAGAAAATTCTTTACAAATATGCCAATAAAGGTAATTTTTATGGGAAACTTTCAGGAATCTTTACTCACTGTTCCCAGACGGATGAATCTGCCAGAAGCACTAGTGACAGGCCGAGCTGTGCTTGCTGTGCGAGGAGTTTTGATGGCTTGCTCCATTGTCCCAGGACGCCCTGACTGTGTGCTGGGTCTCACAAATCCTGTGATAGGACGTCCTGATTGTGTCATAGGCCTTGAGTTCAGAAAAGAAAAACAAAAAACCTCAGATCAGGCATTTCTTACTTTGTTGAAAATATCAACCATGTTTAAATTTCACTGTAAAATTTCAAGCATCGTCTGGCAGATGGTACCTGACAGCTGGTGTTGGTCCTCCACCCTGACTTGTTCCAGGGAGCCTCAGTGATGTTCCAGGACCTAGAAGAATATCAGGTCTTATCATCAATGTATTGGATATTAATTTTCTCAGCCTTAAGGCACTAAGAAGAGTGTAGACCTACGTGCAACTTGAGCAATAGAGCTCTCATCCAACATCATTTCAGCAATCCCCTCCTGGTCAACGTCAACTTCATCTATATATACCATCTCTGTCAAAGCACGGGTTTTCAAGCTCCATGCAGCCTATAAAACAAGCACACAAACACACACACACGCAGATCAGATGTCACGTCTACCAACAACTAGGTAAACATGTTTTAACCATGACCTATGCTGAACTATGCATGAAAAAGGATAGGATGAAATGACAGAAAGGAACAGTATGCAGTCAAGATTACCTCTGAGATAAACAAGGAGGCGTCCTAAAGACAGCATGCAGTGAGTTAGTGAGGAAAGAGGAAAGTTGAGAGCAGATGTTAAAAGAAGAGGAAAATTAACAAAATGAAAATAAGATATGGTGCAGGGAAGAAATCGATGGTAACATCTGAAATACAAAATGAAAACCAAGAGCATTTTACAGCATCATTAAAGTTAAACAACGCGTTAATGAAGAACCAGTAAATTACGTGGGTTAATCGGGATTATGCACTAGTTGCTCCAGGTTGCTTGTATTAGCAAATTAGCTGCGTTTCCTCAATAGGTAATCGCTAGCATGCTAAGCTAGCTCGGCTAAAGCACCACGGTACCTGGTCGTAAGGGCTGTCCTGTAATATTTTTGTACAAATATCTGAACACTGTTGGAGTTTCCGCCTCCTGAAATAGCTCCACGCCAAAAACAAAGGGTCCATCGTCACCTCCATCGCTTTGGTGCAGAAAGAAAATAAATAAGTACAGAGACGGGTTTAGTGGCAAAACTAGAGACGACGGCGAAGCTTCCTCTGTCGCTAGGCAACAGCGGAGGAGGCGGTCCTTCAATGTCGTAGTTTCCGTTATGAAAAAATAAATAAAAATAATAAAAACATGTTAAGGGTTGAAACAATCATAGAGAAAATAATAATGAATAATTAAAAATAAAAATAAATAGATAAAATAAATAATAATAAAATAAAAATAAAAATGTTCTGTATTTATAAACAGAGAAAAATAAATAATCCTCCAGTTTTCACCAAAACGAAGTTGTGTTTAAATAACTCCATAAAAATATAACAAATATTTAGATATAGCCTTTAAAAAAGTTGTTACTACTGCTACTGATACTGCTACTAGTGTAAGTGATCATTAAACAAAATAAAACAAAACAAACAAATACTAACTCATTAGACTTATGTGGGATAGTGATAATAACTAGAAGAGTCAGTATTTTTATTATTATTATTATTATTTTGTGTTTAATGTCAAGTCATTTTACAACAACATAAGACATTTGCTGTGGTCTTATTGGTACAAAAGCAATTAACAAGTGATAGTTATATGTGCATTTTAGTTAAATAAAGAGGTAACAAATTCTCTGTGTGTGTGTGTGTGTGTGTGTGTGTGGCGCGCGTGTGTGTGTGTGTGTGTGAGTGAGAGAGAGAGAGAGAGAGAGAGAGATCCATTATGACAAATTAGTTTATTTATTATTGTGGAATTGCTTCAGTCGTGACGTAGTTGTCCCCTCCTGTTTTTTTCCGCCTTCCCTGAGACAAGAGATCTGATTGGTCGCCGGGCTGCTCCGTCATCTTTGTGGGCGGTGCTTACTGAATAACAGTAGAGCTCCATCTTTGTAGGATTTGACAGGAGCTTTGACCTGGAGCTGAGGAGGATCGCGAGCACGGGACCGAAGAAGTACGAGCAGACACTAATAATGAACCCAACACTTTAGAAACCTGGTTCTTAAAGAGGAGACAGTGAGACTTTCATCTCACCAGACGAGCTAGTCTATTAATTTAAACGACACCTCACAAGAAAGGGGGAAAAAAAATGCCTAATTTCAGCTTCCTTCCTGGACTGGTGGAAATCCAGCGGGACTAATGGGACACACGGGCTTAAAATAAATCCTTTTTGGTGAATGACACTGTATCAGAAAGCCTACGTGATAGCGACAGAGACACACACGGAAGTGCGGACATGGCTGACAGGACTGCTCCCAACTGCCACCTGAGACTGGAGTGGGTGTACGGATACCGGGGACATCAGTGCCGCAACAACCTGTACTACACCGCCGCCAAGGAAATAGTGTATTTTGTCGCCGGTGTGGGAGTTGTATACAACACCCGGGAGCACAAGCAGAAATTTTACTTGGGACACAATGATGATATAATCAGGTAATGTAATCATACATACAGATACATTTACATACACATGAAAAACTGTTTCAGCACCTCGGACAGCACCAGAGTCACAGCAACAGAAAATGACTTGATCCTGTGGTGGCTGTCATTGTAGGTACTGGTGTCACCTTGTGTAATGTAATATGATATATTTTTTTTTTTTTACAGCTCCATAGGGAGTTAAAAGGAGCATGCATTTACACAACAACATTCCCTTAGTTTGTACTGGGGTTTGTAGTGGTTTGCTCAAGGACACTTCAGCAAGGCAGATGTGTTAAACCAGCTTTCCAGATTGGAGCTCTCCCTCCCTCCTAACTGTTGAAGATTACACTTTTAATGCCATCTAGTATAGTTACACAGCTTTAATTTATTTAATTAGCAAAATAGGAAAATGCCATTTGTACATTTTCTAGATTTAAATATGTTTCTGTCCAACTAATATTATAAACGATCCTCATACTCAGAGTTACTTCATTTGTAACCATATCACACTGAGCAAAAAGGAGCAAATCCAGTCATCTGAGAATGTGAGGATGGAAATTGCCCATCTGACTGATCTGGAAAAAATACACTTGAATATAGCTGCCCTTTAAATTGTCTTTGTATCGGAAAGCTTTTTGATGGTTGTGGTAAAAAAAAAAAAAAACAATTAACTGGTGTCGCTTCACCTTCCTTTCAAAGTGTCCCTCAGCAGTGGCACACAGCATCGACCTGTGTCCAACGCTTCAGCGCTTGTGTTGACATGCATGTGTGGGTTGGCCTGGAGATGACTAGCATTATATTCTGTGTCGGTAGTCAGCTGGGCTCCTGCTCCATTATTAATCAGACAATAGAGATACTAACCCTCCGCTGCCCTGTGAGTGAAGTGTCTGACACTTGACTGGAGGAGTCATTGACTAAACTATAGTTCAGCAGAAATGCAACAAATTAACCAACTGCAACTAATAATGCAATTGATAAAACTAATGAATATACAAAATTAATTAAAAGTGTCTGTGTGAGTTTGTTTCCACATCATTTTTCATGAAGCTTTTGTGATATAAATGTAAAGTTTTGATGGTCTGGTCTTCACCGTTGCCACAGACCAGGTAATAGTCAGAGTCATAGCTGTCATGTTAAAGGGTTTATGAAGCCTCGTTAGACCGTAAACTGGTTTGGGAAACAATCCTCAGCAGATGTGCTGCTGTCAGACTGCTCATGTTGCACTAACTCGTGTTATAAATGCAGCCCATCAGATAGCGCTGCGATTGAAATCACTCTGTCTTCCTACGTTTCCTTTTCTATTTCTCAAATTTTCTTGTGTTTGGTCTAATTTCTTTTTTTTTTTTATGGTGTCTTGCTTGTGAGCTAAATACACCAAATTGGTGATTTTTCTTCTCAAGTTAATCATTGGCCTCATTTCTTGCTCTTGGTTTTTTTCTTCTTCCCTGTAGCCTCTTTTAACTGGTCTCACAGTCTGACATGGTGGATCTAATAGACAGATTCTCACACGAATGAAAGACTAGTTTGATCATGTCAGCGCACAAAGATTCAAAACACTGTAACCTTCCTTAGTCTGTGTTTGAGGAATATAGATAGATGTGGTAGTAGGCGATAACAGAATAAACCGAGTTCATGTTGATCAGATCAGTAAAATGAATTGGAAATTAATTTCTTTACTCATATATGTTATTGTTCCATGAAGAAAGAAGGCTTCTGCTAAAAGCATAATCTACACACTGACATGCTGATATGTACATGCACCTGAATGCATATAAAACACAGACACACAGGAAATAAAATACAAGCTGGAAACTTTATTTACTGTTTTGCGATAGGATCCGATCATTTAAACTGTTAGATGATGCTTTGTTTTCTGCTCTTACTCTAAATCTTGGCTGATTCATGTCCTTTGTTATGATGGTGAGTGAGAGTTAATGAGAGGGTGTTATGGACACGGGAATAAAAGGCTGTCTCATATTACAATATCTTGTTAACTTTATGATGGCCCACAGCCAGTGTTATGGATTATAGATGCCAGTCTGAGGCCAGTCGTGTTTCACTGAGCTTTGAAAGATGCAGCGGGTAAAAATTCTATTCCTGTTGTCGAAGGATTTTTAATTCAGCTCCTAATAAATTATGTTTTTCACAATAAAATCAGCGAGAAGTTTCATAAAATCAATGTGTCAAGTTTGCAGGCAAGAGTCTCGCAGCTGTGCTCTGTGAGATGTAATGGTGTGAAGTAACTCTGCATGTTAATGTGCAAGTTCAAGTCAAAAGAACAAAACTGAAAGTCGTGCACTGTAAAGTCCTTATATTTGAGTTTTTAGCAATATTATCATTAATATTACCACTATTGGTCATGTATAAAGTTTGTGGAAGTGTGCATCTATGAGAGATCACTTTCCCTACGAAGTAGTTTTTATTAAATCAACAAGTTCTTAACTTTTTTTTGGTTACCGTCACCGTGAGAAAAAGGTAGAAATGGCTCAGAAAAAAGAAGATCTGTTGAGAAGACTGTAACAAAATCCCATCACAGCAATAACCTTTACTGTTGGTAACAATGGTGTCTGTTTCCTACCTGTGCACACATCTCTGTGTGTGAGTGACAGTGAGATGCTGAGGCTTTAGGTCTCTATCATCACTGCAAGTAGCTGCAAGGCCACTCTGTGAAAGGCAGCTTGGTCTCTAAAGAGCAGATCTGTCTTCCCCAATTAGGCTCCTCCAGAGTCCAGTACATTTACTTAGCACCGTGGCATGATTCAGCATAGCTGTCGCTGGGATTTAAGACATAAACTCGGTCAGATGTCGCTTATCTGGTGGTGGTGTTATGAATGTTTTACACAGATGAGGTGAAGGCAGCTAAACATGCCCAGGTACTGTACTCTTATTCTCACTTTACTTTAGATGAAGCCAAACCTTAGTGTAGAATTTGATAAAGATATCCCAACGTTATACAACTAATCGATTCATCCAGAAGATGAGCAGCAAATGAATCTGTAGTGAAATTATAATAATTAATTGCAGCTTTGCAAATGAGTTTGGAAAGCTGTGTCAGAAATCCAAGGTAATGTCTTGTCTGGTTAATTAGGATGAATTATTAGTATTTTTACTAAATCTGTCACTTTTCAAAATATTGGGAATCTTGTTAAATTGATTGTTTTGTGGAACAGAACAGCAAAGATATTAAATGTGTAGTCGTTCAAAACTGAAAAAAAAAAAACAGTAAATCCTCACATTAACATGAGTTTATAATTTATTATACTAATTGTTTCAGCGCTACAGTTTCCTAATAGCTCCAGTGAACATGACTCTCTGACGTATGATTTCTGACACCGAGCTAATATTCTGTGAGAAGATGTTTTCCACTTGGCTCAGAAACCAGCCCTTTGACTATCCACTGCTGGAGAATGTGAATTGATGTCGTCTCAGAGGCACCACCTGTGATTCGTGCCCATATCTAACCGTCTCCATTCACGAGTCACAAATAGATTGTTTGAAAAGAGGAAAACATTTATGCTGGAGTGAGTACGGCTTATCTGCTGCCCCTCCGTTGGCATTGTTGGCTTTTTTTTTTTTTAAAGCTTATTTTTCCTCTGCTTTGCTGTGTCTGAGCGTCTTCACCATGAGAAATCGGCTCTTGAGGCTGTTGATGTGCTCCATGTGCAGAAGAGGCTGTTTAATTGCTGCAGTATTTAGCTAGTTTTGTTCTATAACACTTGGCAGATGGAAGACAGCCGCATCAAACAGCCGCAGCTTATATCAAACAGGAGAAGCGTGCCGATGCACTGCAGGCTAAATCATTAGCGATGGCACTTAGCAAGCTTTTCAGCTGACAGACATGTAAGGGAAACAGCAGTCTTATTGTAGCTGTCTTAAAGACGACATTTTTTTTTTTCACCAAGCTGTAGCCATACTTATTGAAGTTAGGGGGCTATAACACTAAAACTAAAGTGAAGATCAAAACAAGTATCGATGATACATGCCTATATTTTAGACTTGAGAACAACTCCATAGCTGTTGGAGCTTTGATTCGTCAGCCTTTATGTTTCGTGTCATTTTAGTTGTCAAACCAAACAGAGTTGCTGTGCTGTACCTGCTCCTCTGCTGTGTCTGAATGCATCTCAAAGAGTACCAATCATTTTTCTCTCCCTCTGAGTGCTATTTTTAGCTGCTTTGCTCTGATTATATAATTCATAAAAAGTAAGATAAGAAATTGTGCCAGGTTGAAGAGAGGTTCGACAAAAAAAAAAAAAAGAAGAAAAAGAAAAACAAGGGGAAGCAGAGGTGATGGGAGCGAACAGGGTTGGAAGGTTGACGGAGGACAGAGATCAGGCTTATCACATCTTAGACACCTCCGCTTTCAGAGATGTCACACCAGCAGAGCTTCGTCAAGTCCTCTGTGACAGCATGTTTTGAATGCAAATAAGGTGTCACAGGTCAGACTTACAGATTCACAGTAGAAAACTGGGACAGCAGCAGTGAAAGTGGATGAAGGCCATGTTTGACGTGGGCTGCTTTGACTCAGCAGGTTGATGATGCCCAAAGCTTCTCCGGTCCTGCTGTTTCAATACACACCAGGATTAGAAATTGTGGGGAAGCGGTTGGCAAAACAGTAAGTGTGTTTATAATGGAGGGATCTCCGTCACAGCGTGAAATATATAGGCCAGGACAAGGCAAGAGGAAGAATTGCCCAGTGAATCACTCAGGCCTGCCTGGAACGTGACTGGCAGCCAGTGAAAGGATGGGTGGAGCAGGGGTGGGGGTGGTTGGTGGGTGGGGGTGGAGTGACAGCTTTATACAGCAGGCTGTTGCTCAGCTGTTGAGTGGGTTTACTTGTAGGTGGGGGAGGTACGAATATGGAGGGCTGGGGAGGTGGGAGAAATTATGTAATAGTATTATAAACATATGCCTGGTGATGCAAGGAAAACCTAGATGAATTAGAAAAAAAGGTAAAAGGTGCAGGGTTTGCTGGAAAAAATTAACAATGGAGAAAAATTAAATCAGCGATTCACAGATACAGCTTTTTATATTCCGTGAACACCCTGTAGGCATGTATGAAGCCAGGCTGCGTGTGTGTATTTGAGCATGACTGAGTTAATTGAGCCATGTCACCTCATCAAGCTGCCTCTCTGCTTCCATATTCAGAGCCTTCACACACTTAATGTGTTCATCACATCCCAGTGGTTCCTGCTAAGGGAGGGTGAATCCCTCGCCTGATTTCCGCACACATACACAAAACACACGTTCACAAATATGCAAACTTGCAATGCTAACCAGATGTTTTCTCATCTTTTCACTCTCTCCGTACAGTTTAGCTCTGCATCCCGAGCGGGTGTTGGTGGCCACAGGACAAGTGGGCAAGGAGCCTTACATCTGCGTATGGGACTCCTATACCGTGCAGACTGTGTCCATCCTCAAGGATGTGCACACTCACGGCATCGCCTGCCTCGCCTTCGACCTCGAGGGACAGGTACAGTTGAGGCGTAGTCATACTTACAGGAAGAGCACGTGACTGAATAAAATGGATATACTGTCATTGTTTAAGTCAGGTTTATAGACAGCTGGGAAGTGTCAACAGACGCTCAGCTCAGTTTGAGCAGCATAGCAGCAGCGATCACAACTCCTCGGAGAAGCTGTGGGCTTTTTTTGTAGCTCGTGTGGTGGGCTGACTTTCTGACTGACACATGTGTGATTAGTCCTACAGTATTAGCTGGACAGCTGCACACAGACATGCTCTGCTTGGGAGATTTTAAAGGAAATCAGTCAGTTAAAGACAACGTTTGTATGACTGCATCACTGAGCATGGCAGCACCTGACAATGTTAAAGTGGAAAAAAAAAAGCTTTAACACATGGGATTCCTTAAAATACTAATGTGAAAATAAACAACAGAATAGCATCTATTATATGATAATCACCAGAACATTCATGTAACCTCCTTTTCATGTTATCTCTTCAGCCAGCTCTCTGCAAACCTCCCACTAGTTAATGTTTATACAATGCCGACTGCACCTAATATAAATCAACACTTTGAAAAAACATCACAAGGACTTTATCTTTACTCGTCTCGCTCTCTTCCTCCTTTAGGAGCTCGCTGACCGGAGTTATACCTCCTGTATTTTGCAGTAAGAGACAGGGAGATGACCCTGTGCTATTTTCCTGCTCGGGTAGAGAGCTAGGGATTTAAATGGAATGTGACAGTGTTTAAAGCCAGACGAGGCTCCATCGCTTCTCAGTTTAGCGTTTCTCTTTACTCTCCATCAGAGCTGAACTAAGAGCAATCCAGAGGAATCCCTGTTGCCATTTCCCCATCTATCTGTTAAAGCAATAAAAGAAATACGCTGATGTTTGACATCTCTTTTGAATATTTCAGTAGGAACAAAACGATTTTCTTCATCTTCTTTGCATATCTACACAGCGCTGTGACATTAGTGACATTTTTCATGGTCGCTCGTGTCTTGTTGAAAACTTGTCTGTACACAAATGGCTCAGAATATTTCCACATGAATCTTTTATTAACCCTCAACTAGACTAAGCGTCCACAGTGAAGCTGGTGGCTCCGTGAGTCTGAGCTTTGGCTCAGTGGCCTTGAGGTAAATACTAACATCCACATCGTAACACGTACAGTGACATTTCTCAACATGTTTGTGTTGTGCTGGTTTATTGTTTACCCCGTGGCCTATGTAGTGAGCTAAGATTTGATAATTATTGTAGCACTAAACACAAAGTACAGTATGTGGATGTCATTAGTTTTGCAGGTATTTGGCATGGATGTATTAATGGAGCTCTTAATAGCTATAAGTCTCTTTATACATCTCTGCATATGGATTTATTGGGCAGAAATTATTACAGCTCATCTCAACCATGTTTTCTAAAAACTACTTTCATATACAGCTTGTATACAAGGGCAAAACATTTTTTAGAGAATTTATTTAGAGTGGATTGTGTTTTCAGTGAATGTATTGAGATTTTTTTTTCACTGCCAATATATCAATTCCTATGAAAGATGTCAGTAAAATATTCACAGAAAATATATTTGCTCTCTGTCAAAATATCAAATCTTGCAGTACCTGTGATGTCTACAATGTTATTAAACCTTTTCACAATGATGTCAAGGCAACAAACAGTTGGTTAAAGTTAGTGATCGCTGGTTCCTGGTGTGAAAGTTTATTTTGTATGGCCGCCATCCACTCCAACCACCTCCTTACAACTTTGATTTGATTCACTGAAATTCACAAAGTAACTGGGAAAACCATTTAGTAGAGGATGAACAGAACAGGCAGAGTTGTTCTATCAAAATCTATCAAATAGCTGAGATATTTCAGTGGACCAAGTGACAGGCCGACATCCCCGGAGTCACTCTGCAAGTGGGGCTAAAAAAATGATTTGAGCTTAAAAATATGGTCGCACTTTTTAACCCCGTCACCCACATAGTTTCAGAGGATTTCGTCACACGGGACTTTTTTTTTTGCTTCTAATTAAAACACAGACTTCACAAATCTAAGTTGAACAGTGTAAGTGTCTCAACAGAGACTGCTATTCACAGCCAAATATTGATTCAGCAGTAGATCAAAGAGGACATCCTCAAACATGTAAAATCAAGCTGTAGAGTGGAGAGGGATTTTCATAAGAGCTGCTCTCTTCTCTTCTGCTCCACTGCTGCTGCCGCTGCTGCTGCCGCTGCTGCTGCTGCTGCCTACTCACACTCAGTCAGCTATAGGAGGCTCCTCCAGCAAAAGCACTCAAATGTGCTCACTGGAAGTGCCAGAGGCTGGACAACTGTTCTGTTCTGCTCTGTAGCCGTTATTAGCCCTTTTCATCGCGGCCTGTCATGCTACAGTGGAGGTAGCTAAGTTTGCAGTGATTAGTGCAACAGAGCAGAGTCTGTACAATCTGTGATGTGAATGTGTGTGGTTTTTTTTTCTTTGCTCTCTTTGCAGTGTTTGGTGTCCGTGGGCTTGGACTCTAAAAACACAATCTGCGTGTGGGACTGGAGGAGAGGGAAGGTACTGGCATCCGCTCCCGGTCATACAGACAGGGTAAACACTTTCTTCCTCCCTTGTCTTCGTCACAAGCTCTTTATCGACCGCTTCAATTAGCTATAAACGTAGGATGGACTGCCAGTCCAGAGGAGACATAAATAAGTTAGGCTTGATTGATTGTGAGCTTCAGAGAGTGTCTGAGAGGGTGCACAGCTAATGAAAAGGAATTTTAAAAAGATGAAATACAGGCAGCTGTTGTGTTCGCTAATTCAGCCCTCACATTATAATACAACCAGTGCAAATACACACACACACACATACACACTTGTCTGTTATAATTTCCTCCTGTTTGCGGTTAAATCTAGATTTCAAGTGTGATGTTTGTAACAATTAGCAAATATTTAATCCATCGTATGTTTGTTTGTTTTGCTTTTTTCTCTTACAGATATTTGACATCTCGTGGGATTTGTACCAGCCGAGCAAGCTTGTAAGCTGTGGTGTCAAACATATCAAGGTAACAGCTGCTTCCTGGTCCTATCACATCCTGCAGTTTTGCTGATTCCTCAGAGTTAGGGGGGTCTCATGCCACATTAGCATAAATATCTAAAAATGGGAAGTTTGAGGAATCCTTGTGCTCCCTGCCCCTTTTGTTCAGCTACTTTTATCACCATGACCATATCAAAGCTTAAAATAGATATATGCAAATTCAATTCATTCCAGAGGCCATGCTTATCAGGCACTTAACATAAGCAGGAGATGCAATGACTCATAGTCTCTTCTCTCAAATTTGTAGTAATCTGCACTGCAGAGAGTGAAAGTGTTCTCTATTTATGGGGTCTGCTATGACTCCCATTTCAGTTTTCCTTATTCCGTTTTCAAAAACCCTCCACTGTACAAACCGCAGCTGTGCCCAGCCCAGGGCCCAGCTCCATCTTCTCGTTTTCACAGAAGAGTGGCGTTCATAAATCTTCAATGAATTCATGCCGGGTGTCTTTGCCAAACCTTCCCCTGGGATATGTAGTTGTATTCTTTGAGTGACGTGGCCATTAGGAAATAACAGGGAGCTCAGAGGATGAGACACAGAGGATGCTGATTTCCAAAACGCTGGGAAAAAAGGGTGAATCATGATCAGATAGGAAGCGTGGCCACTGGCCCCGCATGGCTAAACATTGTAGCACGCTCTAATGGGTCTGATGCAGTGAGGAAGCTTAGCCTACTGGACGTATTTCCAAGTGGTGTAACATCTCACTGATGACTCTCTTATCTCAATCTAGCTTGACCTGCCTCCTCTTGTAGTAATTCCCCCTTGAACTCATCCCCCCTTCGCCGTGGCACAGAAACCCCACCCGGCCACTGCACCCAACCCACTGAATCCTCCAATCTTTCTCCTCCTCTGCCTCACTTTCCCTCCCCTATGGTTCTCTGATGCCAAGGCAATCCAGCAATTGCCCCACATAATTCCCCCAGCCTTCACCCTGCAGACCATGTGACATCTGCTCCCTAGCCCTGTGCTCGCTCAGCGATTATAGCACTCAGAGCATCCAGGAGATTTAGCCCTAGTAATCCACTCACTAGCAGGCTGAGGAAAACTCAACCTCTGTGATGAGGACCAGGGTCGCCAGTGACGTTTTACTCCTTACGTGCCTCCTCTCAGCTAATCATATGGACAGTTGTGTTTCTCTTTGTTTAAGACCACTTAGATCTTAGTGAGACCTTTTTTAACCCACACATGCGTGGAACACACCTGCCGGTCATACATCCGTACCGCTGGGTTTGTAGCGTAGTGTTTCCCATCAGTGTTTGATTTGTGAAAGCAATATGTACTTGTGAGCGCTTAATTTTATGAAGTACACATCGATAAGATTATTCAATAATTACCCAGAAAACTGACCAATAAAAAAAAAAAAAAAAAACATAACATGACATAATTTTATCTTGTTGCAGTTTTCTCTGTTTTATCTATTTTGTGAACCCTGGTTAGACATTTATTTATGGTTTCCATCTATCATTTTTTATTCAACTCGACTCCTAAAACCATCACTTTGTTTGACTAGTGAACAGACTGAGTTTATACAGTGTGTTGTGAAGGAGCACACTAACAGCCCATTAAAGTAGCTATAAGCATCAGTGTTCTGACACATACATGCTTTGTGTGTGTTTGCCTCCAGCGACACTGTCAGCCAGACGTTTAGTTTTTTTCTTACAGTGCGCTGACCTCTGTTAGTGTACATTTAACACTCTGACACCGCTCAGGGTCACTTGTAGTCTGACAGTAGTCTGTTATTATGAGTGAGACGAAGGGGTGAGAGGTAGTTCAGTGCAGTATCTGGTGAGTTACAACCTTCTCTGCATTAATTACAGCTAAAAGGTTTTTCTTGGAGTGATGGTTGAGGTAAGTCATTTAATGACACACCACTAATCCTGGGTTAAGAGGAGCAGCTTCCACTATGTCAGGGGGGTGTCGTAGAGGATGCTTGAGAAATTATATTGAGAGAAAGCCACAATGTTTACTATGCCTTGATTTCAACTCAAAGCAACCCCATTTTCCACCACATTTCCACCTTCCTACTACACTCTCCATCTCCCTCTGTGCCTTCCTCCCCTGCGCCTGGCCTCATTATAAACCCCTCCAGCATCCCATCTCCTCTCAGCAATTCAGCGGCGAAGGGATTAGCCGGTGCCCGCGTCTCACTGTCTTATCAGCAGCGGGCAGGAAGGGCTGTGCAGTCACGCCGCATCCATCCCTGCTGCCTCTGCAACAGGCTGGGCCACAAAAAAACTCTCCTCACCCCGTTTCCTTAGCAATCCTTACACATACCCAGCATTTTGCAACACTTCAACCTGCATATATGTGCACTTTCCCAGATTACTCAACCTTGAGCGCTGACCCCAAAAGGAAGGTCACACACACAAATACGCGCTCAAGTGCTCTCTTAGGATCAAGAAAGTCCTCCTCTGGTTACGTGCATGTGTAAACGCCATAGATGTTTGATGGCGGTGCTATATCTGAGGCTTTGATGCCTGTCTCTGATAATCGATCCTTCCTGTTAGCACACAGCAGCCCTATCAGTCAGGAGGATAGGTGTTAGTGAGGGTGTGTGAAAGGATGTTGCTGTCAAAGAGCTTGTTTGTTCATTCTGGGAGTGTCTATAAAGTCTCTGCAGATCAGTTCTTGTGTGGTCTCAAACAGCACACAGTATTTTTTGTACTAACATGGTTTAAGACATAGATTATATTTTATGTTTGCAACGAACCAAATGTCAGCTAATGTACAGGTAGATCGTCCTTCAGGTGAAAGCTGAAAAAGTGCTGCACGTCTGTCATTTTTCATGGTTTTTGTCTCGCCTTCGTGTGCCGGCAGCCGTTTCTCAGCATTCGAGACGCCCTCCATGAGCTCTCTCCCTCTGATCTCATCTCCATGCAGACAGAGCATCTCTCTTTCGCTCACTCCTCCTCCGTTTGATAGATTTAGCCCTCAGACGTGGCAGTGCCCATGCATCCCAATGACCTTGTTCATAAATAATGAGCCTGCGCGTATGCGTGCGTCTGTCTGTGTCTGTGCATGTTGATCAGGTGGTTACAGCACTGACCCCCAGCAAGAGTTACCAGTCTCACATGCAGAGAAATGGAGTGGGGGAATTTGAATATGACTTTGCTTGCTCTCAAGGTCTGTGTGTGTGTGTGTTTTAATGGACTGTGTGTGTTTCTAACCATAAATGACTTGATGATTTTCACCCTGTTCTATCCAAATACAACATAATTGTCCATTTGCTCTTTCAGGACGGGATTACACAGGGGATTATTAGTCACCATACTCTTTCACTCTTTCTGTGTTTGCAGTTTTGGAGCTTATGCGGTAATGCTCTCACACCCAAACGTGGTGTTTTTGGCAAAACGGGGGATCTCCAAACCATCCTCTGCCTTGCATGCGCTAAGGATGAGATCACATATTCCGGTGCCTTGAATGGTGACATCTATGTGTGGAAAGGGATCAACCTGATGAGGACAGTGCAAGGAGCTCATGGGGTGAGTTTATATAAATCAGCATCTGTTGCCTTTTTTGGCTCAGGCTTTTGTAACAATTCTATAAGAACCACAGTAAAAGCATCTATTATACTGAACTGACGGTCTGAAGTCATACGTACTGACTACGTTTGATTCTGCTCAGTAGAAAAGGATCAGCCTTTTGCTCAACGGGATTAAATGATATCTGTGGGATCAACAGCTGGGTTAGGGGACGGGTGGATGGGGGAGGGGATATTAACTACTATACGTGTTCATTCCTGTTTTGTTTTTTGTTTTTTTTACCATCAAATGTCTCATTGGGGCTTCAACAAGGCGGCTGCCTGTGTATACAGTAACTCCAAGACAAATCAATAAAAGATTTACAATGAAAATATGACATGTCTTGTTACCTAGTTCTGAATTATCTCAAGGCTACAGTGGCAGGTTTGTAAATATGAAAGCCTTGTTAAACAAATGCCTGGCTGAGCAGAAGCACTATGAGGTTTGGACTTGGATCTGCTTGTGTCGCTGCTCATTTATTGTGCAGATCCTCACTGACAGCCTGTCATTTCCTCCAGTCAGGGATTTTCAGCATGAATGCCTGTGAAGAGGGTTTTGCCACTGGGGGCCGAGATGGCTGCGTCCGGCTGTGGGATCTCAACTTCAAACCAATTACTGTCATCGATCTCAGGGAAACAGATCAAGGATATAAAGGTGATGTCAACCTGCCTTATTTTTTTCCCCCCCATTAATCTGAGAACAGAAGGATCTCAGGCCAAACTGTGATCTCCTGAGGAGATGACACCATTCTTTAAATCTGAAAAAAACTACACCCCGTTCGATGAAAAATCCACTTTTTGTCATTTCTGTTTGTCTTACTAACATTTTCTTTCTTGTTCTCTATTTTCTCCATGTCCTTTATTTGTAATTTTTGGACCTATCAGTAGCTAGAGGTGAAAATAGCCGAGGTGGGTAAAGTCATTGAGGGCAGAGTTAACCATGTCAGTCTGTTCGTAACAGTCCCCATATTGTTCTGCTGTTCCTCCTGTTGTTAGTAAGTCCGAGCTCTGTTGCAGTTTTAAGCCGTATACAGATGTCCTGTCCACATATGTATACAGCACATGCTTCCTCCATCCTATTCTTGCTGTATTACCCCGAGTCAGTTGCAGATTGGCTTGACAACATGTGCTGTCATTGTATTTCCTTTTAAAATCTCCATAACAAGTAGCCTGCAGATGGCTAGCGTCAGCTACTGTCTTTATTACCCCTGTTGTGTCTCTTATAATGACTGCAAGTATCTGCAATCGTCTGTCTGCTTTCATGTTTGCATGCGTATGTTTTGTTTTTTGTTATTTTTTTTTTAGTTGGTTTAGATTTTGATTGTGTTTATGTTTGTGTCTTTGACAGGGTTGTCTGTGCGGAGTGTGTGCTGGCGAGGAGACCACATCCTGGTGGGCACGCAGGACAGCGAGATTTTCGAGGTGGTGGTCCACGACCGCAACAAACCCTTCCTCATCATGCAGGGTCACTGTGAGGGCGAGCTGTGGGCGCTGGCCGTGCACCCCACCAAGCCTCTGGCCATGACAGGAAGTGACGACCGCTCAGTCAGGTGAAGCTTAATAGTTTTTTTTTTTTTTTTTTTTTTTTCCCGAATATTTTAGTTGTGTTTAATAACTTTGCTTACAGAAGTCACATAAATCTAAGGAACATTTTACCCTATTGACATTGATCATTTTCTGGTGAAAAGCTTTCTTAACAAATTACAATAACAAAGCACGTCTGCCAGTGTGCGTTTTTTTTCTTCGGCTTGAGTTATTTGACACTTTGTAATCACCGTCCTAATCTTCTGTGTCTACAGGATATGGAGCCTTATAGATCATGCCCTAATAGCCCGCTGTAATATGGAGGAGCCTATCCGCTGTGCAGCTGTGAGCACTGATGGCATTCACCTGGCGCTGGGAATGAAGGATGGCTCATTCACTGTCCTACGAGTCAGGTGGGTACACAATTCAAAAGGGCAAATGGGAAATTTTGAGCCTCAGTAAATACGAGCTAAAATAAAAGACCCAATTATATTGTGTAATTGTAACTCTTCATTCAAGCTTGAATTCTTTGCTTTCCTTCAGAGATATGACCGAGGTGGTCCACATCAAGGACAGAAAGGAGGCCATCCATGAGCTGAAGTATTCACCCGACGGAGCCCATTTGGCTGTCGGCTCTAACGATAACTCGGTGGATATCTACGGTGTGGTGCAGAGGTACAAGAAAGTTGGCGAGTGCATCGGCTCCACCAGCTTCATTACACACATGGACTGGTCCACAGACAGCAAATACCTACAGACCAACAACGGCAGCGGCAGGAGGCTTTTCTATAGAATGCCAAGTAAGAACATGACAGCATCTTTATATTATTTAACTGTATTTCCAGCTGAATGAATATCATTCAATAACTAATACTGAGGATGTATTAAATCAACAGGGATTTTTTGTGAATGTAATGTTGTTCTAGAGCTGCTTTGTGAGATAAAATATGTCTGTCCTCTGTCGAGGTGGGAAGGAGGTGACCAACAGGGAAGAACTGAAACTGGTACAGTGGGCTTCATGGACGTGTGTGTTGGGCCCTGAGGTTAATGGAATATGGCCCAAGTATTCAGATATCAATGACATCAACTCTGTGGATGCCAACTTCAACAATCAAGTCTTAGTAACTGCTGATGATTATGGACTAGTCAAACTTTTACGGTATCCATGTGTAAAAAAAGGTAAAGAGATCTCATTATTAAGTAATTAATGTAGAATAAAGCTCAAAAATCCTGCTACTCCTGTGTCACTAATACGATTTCTATTGATTTTAGGTGCAAAATTTAAAAAGTATTTGGGTCATTCAGCCCACATAACCAACGCTAGATGGTCACATGACTACCAGTGGGTGATAACTATCGGTGGTGCTGATCACTCCGTGTTCCAATGGAAGTTTGTTCCTGAAAGAAAATCTAAAGAAGCTCTGCATATAGCACCGCAAGGTGAGCTGATACCTTCATAAGTTCCTTATTCACTGTGATGTGTGGATTTATTTTGTAGGATTTGCATTTTATACTTCTGATAAATCCATTTAAGTATATTGCAGTGTTACAGTTGGATGTAGCTTTGGAGAACGACGACTTGCATCTCTGATATTACTTATATCACAAAATCAGTGTCTCTTGCCAACAAGGCATTATCAAATTAGGCTAAGTGGTGTACCCCCTGTCTACTTAGTCTGCCACTCAAATTAATTTGGAAAAGAGTGTGTGAGAAAATTAGTTTTTTTGGAAATATGGGAAATATGTTTATTAATTCTTATTTTTATACGTTTTCTATTAAATATAGAGCTGCAACCAGGAGATAACCAGCTTAGCAAAGCTTAGCATCAAACACTAGACTGAGAGAAAGAGAAAACACATGGCTAGACTCAAACCAAAGTTAATACATAAGTATGCCAACCAATACTGCAAACACAGACAGACAATTAAAAATGGTTAGTTTGAAAGACAAGGCAAGCTTTACAGTTTCTGGCAGGCATTATTTTAAAGAAAACAAACTGTAAATGAAGGCAGCTCCGTTCCTTCTAGTGCTAGATCTGAACAGGTCAACACAGTTAAAAAATATGTTTAATTACATTCTTACTTTTTTGGAATTAGATGCTTAAAAAAAGGATACGGCTCAATTTTTGTGGCACACAATAACTGTGGTAAAGTCAACCCATTAAAAGAAATGATATGTCGCAGCACATTTCTTAGTTACCTATAAGAGGTTTTATGAATGCAGCTCGCTGTGACATAATGTGTCTGCTCGTACTGCTCCCACCAGCCTCATGAACATGATGTGCTAACCCACCAGAGAGCCATGTACTAGATTGTTCCCTTCTGGTACTTTTACATTTATGAACTATCATTTCTATAACACTCTACAGAGGGGTGGACATCACATTAATTAAGACAAATTCAATAAAAGTGAATGAAGCTTGGAAAGTATAATTGCATTGTCATTCCCAAGTCATATTTTTTCCAGAGGCAGAGCGCAGCTGTGCTTTCTGAAATTAAAGTGCATACTAACTGCCTTTCCTTTTAATTTTCCAAATGGATCTTGTGAGTAGCCGCCCTTAGCTGCCAGTTCTGCTTATGGCCTTGTCTTGGCACGGCTTTACTGTGCTGCATCAGCATTTTTATACATTTGTCTTGAGCGGTGTCACTGTGAAGCACGACTGCCTGTTAAACAGGAGATGTCACAGTATTTATTACATGATCGACCATTCACTTGTACTGAAAGAGGACGCTGCATTTTTTTTTTACTGTGTTTTCAGTCCGATATTTGTGTGATTTAAAGGCAGGTGGGAGGATTTTGCCGGTAAACAGTGTTGCAACCTTGTTTCTGCTTCTTGCAGAGACCTTGGCAGACTCTAACAGTGAAGAGTCAGACTCTGATCAGTCAGATGTTCCTGAGATGGACTCAGAAATAGAGCAGGAGACGCAGCTCACATATCGAAGACAGGTACCAAAGTGCTTCCGTCTCTAAATTATTAAGAAAAATATGGAAAGTACACACTTTTCTACCTGCGTCCAGGTTTATAAAGAAGATCTACCTCAGCTCAAAGAGCAATGCAAGGAGAAGCATCGAGCGACGGCAATGAAGAAGAGAGAGCGAGCACCGGGGAGCGGAGTGAAGCTGCACTTTATTCACGGGTAGGCAGAGTCTGTAACGTCACAACAAAGAGAATTTTCAATCACAAGGCCAATATTGAAAGAGGAATTTAAATTCCCTTAATAGGAAACACACATCACTTATAGTTAAACCCTTCTCCAATCTGTTTTTGTTTGCAGCTACAGAGGCTATGATTGCAGGAGCAACCTGTTCTACACTCAGACCGGGGAGATAGTCTACCATGTAGCTGCCGTAGGGGTTGTGTACAACAGGCAGCAGAATACCCAGCGTTTCTATATGGGTCACGATGACGACATCCTCTGTCTGGCTATTCACCCCCTCAAGGACTTTGTAGCAACAGGCCAGGTAGCCGCCAGCACATCTATCATAAAACATTCAAGTTTTTGGTGATTCTTTTTCTTCCTGGAGCTGTGAGAGGCTCGCTGCATTTTTATCAGCAGAAAAATAAAGTACAAACTTTTGATGTTTTTCTCTGTCCAGGTTGGCAGAGATTCCTCCATCCACATATGGGACACAGAAACATTAAAACCCATGTCTGTGTTGAAGGGTTTCCATCAGCTCGGAGTGTGCGCCCTGGACTTCTCTGGTAACAACTCGACACTGCTTATACTTCACTCTATAAAGACAGATTTAATAAAGCACACTTTTCTTATTCACAAATGTTTCCAGATATTTTGTTTTCATAGAGGAACAAAAAACTTTATTCACATATAAAAAGAAATACGCAAATTCACCAGACACCCAATTTACGAGCAACATTAAAAAAAAAACCTATGTGCCGTCTTTTAGTCGCAGCAATCTGACAGCATCAAGGCAGAGCTGTTCATCTCACTTCCACTTAATTGGCCCCAGACAGACGCAGCGCGGTGATCTGTTATGTCAGTGTCAGTGAATCACCTGCTGCAGATCAAAACCACCAGGCTGCTTTCATGTTGCTAACAAGTGCCAAACTTCACTGAGCCACAGTTTGGGCTGGCTCTGTTCTCAATGTACTGAATGGTCTTGGTTTTCCCTTCGCAGCTGATGGCAAACGGCTGGCCTCGGTGGGCCTGGACGACAATCACACCATTGTGCTGTGGGACTGGAGGAAGGGGGAAAAGCTCTCAGCCATGCGGTTAGTGCTTTTATATTAAGAGTGTTTACACGGCTACACGGCGGTTCAGCAGCTGCTGTCTCCACATTCAGAAAGCTTTGAAAAACAGCCCCGATATTTCTAAAGATTGCCCGAACACTTTTGCTTTTAATATGGACCTTTATAGATGAAGGTTAAATTGAAGCCACTCTGCTGTTCAAGACTGACAGTGTGATTGATGGAGGAGAGGAAAGAAAGGGAAATACCTTTTAGATGACGAGGCTGCTCCACTGCAACACTTAACCTCGCCAGACCCTGAATGGATAGAGTAAGACTTTGCCCCAGGGCCTTAGCTGTCTATTCATTATTAAAGAGAATTACTTTAAATTTATATCCTCACTGGGATTATCCTGGTGAGTCTGGGCTGCTTAATATGTCAGATTTTATTTAAAAGGGAAATGTATTAAGAACAATGTGGACTTGACAAATATCTCAGGTTCCAAGAGACAAACAAAAATAAAACAATTAGTGATGATTAGTCTAAAAGTATAAAATGGTTGAAGCTTCAAAGTGCAGTCAAGACAAAAGTTAAACTTACTCTACATGTGACAGACTGATTTCCCACACTGCCCTGAGAGTATGATGTAAATGATTTTGTTTACATAGGGTCTGATAAATGATAAACGCAACCCAATGTGAGGCACACAC
Organism: Polydactylus sextarius; assembly: GCA_016801845.1. NCBI lineage: Eukaryota > Metazoa > Chordata > Actinopteri > Polynemidae > Polydactylus > Polydactylus sextarius. The sequence goes on from CM028919.1 coordinate 9,380,578, forward strand.
ATCAGGTAGGTACATCCGATCTATGTGTATTACCTTAATAGCCTTTCATTACGAATTGCTGCATAGCATGAGAGGTGTAGTTTGTTCAGTAGTTTGTTTGTGAGAGGTAGTTTGTTTAGAACATAATGTCACGTTCAGTTTTACAAACTGATTTTCAATTTTACAGGAAATTACAAAACAAATTGCATAAACATGGAAACCACAGAGATGTAAAAGTACCTAACAAGAAAACATCAGAATCTCAAACTATCTCTCGTTATTACTTTCTTTCTTGTCCTGCTTGATCTTCATATTTGCATCAACCCCACTAAAAATTCTCCAGGCTGGTTTGGAGAAATACACTGTGGGTTGCCCTCCTGTGTGTTGTGTGCTGGGCTCTCGCTGTAGCTCAGGAACAGCTTGGAGCTGATCTCCATTTCAGACCCTTGTGGCCGGTGAAGATTTATACTGTCACTGTTGCATCTTCAGCAGTGAGAGGGAGGGAGATGTAGGGTGGAGTTATGGAAAGGAAACAGAGACAGATGGAGGGAGGGGACGCGCCTAATATTTCTCCAGCTTCACTGAGACTGAGACTAATGCAGCAGCAGAAAGGCCAACGATCACAGAACTAAAAATGTCAATGCATGAAGCGTTGCATCAGACATGACCGACCTGTGATTCTTAATGTTCATATTGTGTAAAACAGCAAGCAAAAACACAGAGACAGTTACAGTACGGTGGATTCCTGTTAAGGTTTGTTTGTAATACTTATTAGGGAACCAACATCTAGAGGGAAGCAGCCTCGTAATTATTGCAGGTTAAGTAGAGCTGATCATTTTGAATGGAGGAATTATGCATCAATAGGTTTTAATCCACAAACACAGACTCACAGTGTAAGAATCAGTCCCAAAATCACCATCCTAGTGCCACGTTCAGCTCATGTTTTGACTCATTTCACAAAATTAACCTAATTTAACCACCTAATTCCTTTCAGTCCAGTTGTGTCTTGGGGGTTTACAGAGGAATCAGTTTCACTGGATCTGATTAATTTAGTCACAATACTTTTTTTTCTTTTTGCTCCAAACCAAGACACTAAACATGGTTGTGGTAATTTGTCACCTTTTAATGTTTCAAAAATCGTTTTTACCCTTTAACTTTAATAAATAATAATAATTTAATTGAATTTTAAAATGTGGAATTTGTTTTTCAGGGGAAGCAAGGACAAGATTTTTATTGTCAAAATAAACCCCTACCTTCCTGACAAGCTCATCACAGCTGGTGTGAAACATATGAAGTTTTGGCATAAAGCTGGTAAGACTCCCTGTTTCTTTTCTTTCTTTCTTTGGCTGGGAATGACTCTAACAAGCAGAACTTGGGCTTAGCTGTGACACATCTCGACTCTTGGTGACTGTTTCTCTTTCAGGTGGCGGTCTAATTGGGCGCAAGGGTAACATGGGGAAGACGGAGACAATGATGTGCGCCGTGTATGGCTGGTCGGAGGAGATGGTGTTTTCAGGCACATGCACGGGAGACATTTGCATCTGGAGAGACATGTTCCTCATGAAGACCGTCAAAGCTCATGATGGACCTGTTTTCAGTATGCACGCTTTAGAAAAGGTACAATACATACCCAGAGGAGCTCAACTCAGAATCAGTCACATCTGCAGTATATTTTTTTTCTATCTAGCTTAATATTTAACTACTTCCCATCATGACGGATTGTATTTTGAAATGAATTTACTCTATTAGTGACATATTTGCTTTGCACGGATCATTGAAGCTGTAAATGTGCCAACATAATGTCCCTATAGGGATTTGTGACTGGAGGAAAGGATGGCATAGTAGCTCTGTGGGATGACACTTTCGAGAGATGCCTGAAGACCTACGCTATCAAGAGAGCAGTCTTAGCTCCAGGCTCTAAAGGTAAAAAGGTCATTCTGCTCTCAGTGCACTGTCCTTGAATCACTGTTCTGTAGCTCCATACATATAATAGAGCCATTCAATGCAAATCCATTTAAAACATTCAATGCTTTTAGCTAAAATGAAGACGGCCTCCTGTGGCCGGCCTCTCTGCTATCTCATGCTATAATGTATCAACCCCACAGGGTTGCTGTTGGAAGATAACCCCTCCATACGTGCCATATCTCTGGGCCACGGCCACATCCTGGTGGGGACCAAGAATGGCGAGATCTTGGAGGTGGATAAAAGTGGGCCCATAACTCTACTGGTCCAGGTAAGATAAGGATGAAAATAACTCCTGTCAACACATCTGCTACAATACAATGGCACAATAATGTTAAACAGTAAATCAGATTCAACTTCACCATCTTCACCGTTTTTTCTGCAGTATAATGAACTGTGTATGTATAAGGCAACAGCTGTGGTGGAGATGAACTTTTTTAAAGTTTGAAAGATTGGAGATGTAAAGTAAAGTAAGAAGTAAATTGATTGTTGATTGTATTTTAATGCATCGGCAGGACTATTATGATGGTGTGTTTGAGGGCTCGCTAAATTAAGACATTTAAATGTCTTTAAATGTGTGGGTGAATCCACCAACAAGGTGACAAAAAGCAGATGTGATGGATTACTTTTTAAAAGTCACGAGTTTCACATCTACATAAGTTGATTTTCAGCTTGTTGTGATGTTCTGGGAAACATCATCAGTAATATTTTTCCTACAGAGGCGACATGGTGTGATTACAGCACTGGCTCTATCTGTTTTACATTACATCACAGAATCACCAAGGAGAGGGCTGTAAACCATGATGAATTACTGCTGCTGAATTTAGTTAAGTGGTGCTGCAGTGTCTTCCAGACTCCCCTGATTGTGGGCAGACAGACTTAATGCTATTGATTGCCCTTTTCAAAATATACAAGCACATTCTGATGGACAGGAACCAAAGGTCTTATAGGTAACAGGATAACTATATTAGTAATATTTATATAAAAACTTCATTCATGTAGTCTGTTTCATCAGAAAAATAGAAAGACTATGGAGATGATAAATTGAAGGAAAATTATATGACACTTTAGACTCTTGTCTAGGTTTTATTCATTCATATTTTTTTGCCAATTTCAAACTCAAATCTGTGATATCCAACATAAATATTTGGCCTTTTTATTCACTCCCTTTTCTCAGCATGTGTTGGCCAACCCTAAATGAAATATGTATGCTCCTATATGTGTCCGTAGGGTCACATGGAGGGTGAAGTGTGGGGCCTCGCCACTCATCCCCATCTCCCTCTTTGTGCCACCGTCAGCGATGATAAAACCCTGCGCATATGGGACCTCTCGCCCAGTCACTGCATGCTGGCTGTACGCAAGCTCAGGAAAGGTGAGTCACTGTTCCATCACTGACATATGAGCATATTTTCTTTATGTCAGCCCGACAGGAAGTACACCAGTCCTGGAGATTTAACAAACACCATGTCCTCCTCCACAGGCGGCCGCTGCTGCTGCTTCTCTCCTGATGGCAAAGCCTTGGCGGTGGGCCTGAATGATGGCAGTTTCCTTATTGTGAACGCAGACACTCTGGAGGACCTGGTGTCTTTCCATCACCGCAAAGACATCATATCTGATATCAGATTCTCTCCAGGTTGGCTGTTCACCTCTGCATTTCTTCACCAGCACAAAACTGCGCTCAAATCATTTCTGTGAAAGCAAATCAGCCTCTGAAATTGCAGTCAATGCCCTTCAAAGCTTTCCAGTTTATGTAGGATGCTGTGCCAAACTTCAGCAGGTTTACATATTTCTCTCCCACTGTAAGTCGGGGAGATATGGCTGCAGGCTAAACCCAAATTAATGGCTGTCTGTAATAAGGCCAAGCAGAGAGACTGTGAGAGGAATGAGACACAGTGGGGGCAGACAAAGTGAGAACAGGAAACTAAACTCTCTTTTGCCTGGACACTTAACCTTAAACGACAATGTGAGAGATCCTGTTTCTTAACCCAACACCCATGAATCCCTTAAAGCCTAAATCTTACATCTCAATGTATAGAGCAGTGTAACGCTGAGCAGGGGATTGGTTTTAGTACGGTGCAACTGGTGGTTACTGATAACTGAGAGCAGCTTCTTTTTACTCTCTTATTTCACAAAAAAATAAAAAAAAACACACACAGGCACTTCATTCTCAAAGAGCACAGACAGACCTTGGACTAGCAGCTGCTCTGGATTGAATTTGTCTCAGACGTGTTGTTCTAATGGTGTCTGGTGAATTGCATTTCATATTAGAGGCTTGTCTGGAGCATTTTATTTGTTTTTTATGTCATCCCCTTCCTGTTGCCGTTGTTTATTGTAGCGTCAGTTAAAAGGTCAAGGAAACACTAAAGTCTTTTGGAAAGATGGTGTAGTTATCATTCATGCCCTTACAGGATCTAGACTAGTAGATGGTGAGATGTTTCATCTGTAAAAAAATCATCACAATCCATCCAAGAGATTTTTGGATATTGTTTTGATCCTCTAGACAGTCTGACATAGTGAGTTTGGTTAAAAATTCTCAGTTTTGTTGATCCGTGGCTCAGACTATTTGTGTGAAAATCACTAAAGCGTTTCTCTTCTGTTTGCTTCTGTTTGCTCAGGTGCAGGGAAGTACCTCGCAGTGGCATCAGGAGACACTTTTGTGGATATTTACAATGTAATGAGCAGCAAAAGGGTTGGAGTCTGCAAAGGATGCCTCAACTACATTAGCCATCTGGACTGGGATAAGAGAGGTAAATGTGTTTCCTATTGTCTCAAGAAATCTGTATAAATGAATGAATGAACCAGTTGTGCATTCAATTTTTTTTTACATAGAAACACCATGGTCCTCTGGGCTTTATTTCATTCACAGGAAAACTGCTTCAAGTCAACACAGGTGCTAAAGAGCAGTTTTTTTTCGAAGCTCCTCGCGGCAAAAGGCAGACCATTCCTGCTACGGAGGTAAGCAGCGAGAAAAAGGCACGGGAGCAGACGTGGTTACGGTGCTGTTGGCCCACATTTTCCCCTCGGGATCAGGGGAGGCTCAGGGAAGGGCAGTGAAGCATTAACATGGCCCACTTTCACCAGTATCGTTCTAATTTTGGCAGTGGAAGTGGGATAGTGTTTAGGGTCCCTTGAATACAGTGAGACACTCAGACACCTTGGAACACAGTGGAGGGGAAACATTAAGAAAATAAGGGTCACAGATGATTGATGCTGCCGGGTGGAGGAGGCTTGGTGGTGTTTCAGATGTCCTCTATTACCTTCGCTTTTCCTTCTCATCCCCATCTCATGATGTCTTCCTCTGTTGTGCACTTGATCACAGGATTGTCATTCACAAACTGAGACAGCAGTCTGCTCTTGCCCCCATTTTATTTTATTTTATTCATTATTTTGATACTGTGACATCTTAATGTGTCCATTTCAGCAGACTGCCTCCATTGTACAAGCTAGATGTCTCAAAACTTTCTCAGAGAAAATTAGGTTACAACAGGTCTTTATGAGACTCTGCAGAAGTCTGTGGAGCCTCTGAGAGGAAACTGGACAGGGAAAAACAATTTGCTAGAGTCTGTAGGTTGATTTTGTTCCTATTAGACAGGGCCAGAGGAACTGTTTCCCCTGTTTAGTGGGAGGAAGAGGGAAAACAAGACTCCAGTGTTCAGCTGTGTGTTGATTGTAGAATTCAATGTGAAATTGTAGCCTCTCTTTTTCATGCTCTTCATGGTAAAACCTCTGACTACATTTCTGAATTGTTGTATTCTATGTTATTGTTCACATTTTTGATATTCAACACTTGCGCTATGTTATTTGTGATAAAAATACATCACTACTTACTAATTGGGCTCAGGTGGAGAAGATCGACTGGAGCACGTGGACCTGTGTCCTGGGGACGTCTGTTGAAGGCATCTGGCCTGTGATCAACGAGGTCACAGAGGTCACCGCTGCCTGTCTTAGTAACAACAAGAAGGTTCTCGCAACAGGAGATGATTTGGGTTATCTCAAGCTTTTCAGATACCCTGTTAAGGTGAGACACAGTTCACATTTCAAGGAGTTATCTGGTTTCATCATCTCATAAACACATCACGACTTCATTTTTAGGTTTATGTAAAATGTTAATTACATTTGTAAGTGCAGCAAGTGTTACATAAATGCTTCTGCTGTGCCTCAGGGGAAGTATGCAAAGTTCAAACGCTACGTGGCCCACAGCGCCCATGTTACCAATGTGCGATGGACGCACGATGACAGCCTGTTGGTGACAGTAGGTGGGGGTGACACCTGCCTCATGATCTGGGCCCATGAGCCCGAGGGACACCGAGAATTCAAGCAGTGTGACAGCGAGGAGTCAGACATCGAGAGCGAAGATGACGGAGGTGAGAGACTACTTTTTTTTTTAAGTTTTTTTTTTCCTTGACGAGCGTCTCTGTTACTAAAACAAAATGGGTGTAATTCCCTCACGTTCGTCAGGTTATGACAGTGATGTGACAAGAGAGAACGAGATCAACTACACCATCAAGGCCTTATCCACCAACATGCGACCCATGACTGGTGTGAAACCCCACCTGCAGCTGAAGGAGCCCTCTGTGGATGAAAGGTATTTTCATCAGGCTGTGGAGATGTTTTACAAACGCTCTTATAACTTTTTAGGAATATCAGCCAGTGATTGTACAAATAGTATGACCTCTGGATAGAGATAAAGCCAGCGCTGCCGTCTTCAGTCAACATATCTTTTTCTTTTCCTGCGTGTAACTCTCGCCCTGTCCCTGCCCTTTTGAAATAACTCAGCCTTTTCTGCTTTTCTTCTTTCCTTTAATTGCTGTCCATCTGTCATTATCCTGCTTCGTTCTTTAATTCTACTTGAAGACAAGGGGTGGTCAGGTAAGCTCTTGTGTTCATGTATGTTAATGTAATCACAGAAGATAAAGCATCAGTATTGTCAGTAGTGATTAAGATATATACTGCATATTTATATATAACTGTATGCACAAGGTTAAGCAGCAGTTGTTTTAGTCCGTGGGATCATGAATGACATGGTCACTTTATGACCTTCATAAAATTTTTTAATGGCATTAAAAGAGAGAAGGAAGGATTTATCCTGAGGTGTTTGTCTTTTCCTGGAGGGTTATAGAAATGCCTGATGTCTGTGAAGTTTCCTATTTTAAATTCACAAGCGTTTTTTTCTTCTTTTTCTTTTTCTCACATATATTGAGTTGCTGTTTTGGGTGTTAATTCACTGGCTAACGAGCTGCTGTTCTGACTGACAGGACAAATTGGGCTAAAACTTAAAGCGGGGCTTGAATTTAATTGACTTTTGTGTCCACTTTAATAGTTAGGTGAACAAAATCTGATAAGAAGTGTTCTAATAGTCAGTGACTCCAGGGAAATGGGGTGATTTTGAAAAAATAGATTCAGCTTCATCAAACTAGAGATAATAATATTAGAAATATACACATGTTGCCTAAATAACACATGATGAAATTTACCATTAATGTAAAACATGTAAATGATGACACCAACTGTAAGTGTCTTTTCTTTATCCACTTGGTTTATTGATAATTTTCAGATTTCTTTCTGTCAATGTTGACAATAATGCAAGTGGACTTGCAGTTGTCATGGCTACACAGTGGCACTGACTCCTGTATTTTATGTCTTCAGTGGCTGTGGTGTTGTGTTTCGTGTGTCCAGCAGGCAGCAGTGAACGCTGCGGGAAACACTTTTTTTTAATTCTTGCTTTTTTCTTTGTCATTGCTGCAATGAAGAGGGTCAAGGTAAGTCACTTATTATGCCCCCACTATTACTGATATGGCCTTATTAGGAACGTGTAGTCTAAAGACTGTAAAAAGAAGGTCATCACGGTTGCAGTTTATACTCACAGCCTTTGCATTATTCATTGTTTTTCATGCCATTGTGTTTTCAACTTACATTTAGTAATTATAGGCCTGTTTTTTTCCCCCTTAAGGTGTCAGAGAAAGCTTAAGGTGATAAATGAAAAGGACAGTCTTTGAACAACACTGAATTGACTGACTGTTTAAAGATGTGTGCAAATGGCAGACAAAATGGCAAAGTTTGATTGTGTCGAAGTTATTTTCAGTTTTAGTTTTTACCTTTCCTTTCTACCTCTTGTTACATCTTCCCACTCAGTCACCTTTTCAAACATCTGTCCTTGTTTCACTGACGACAGCGTGTGATGCAAGAAGCCTTGACATTTATATTCATTCTTTCATCCCACCTTTATATTTATAACTCATTCTTTTCAAAATAAAAGAATATATGTATAAAATGTGTTTCAAGATAAAACTCACAGTTTTATCTGAACGTGTGCAGATAATGATAATCATGCAGTCATTTTTACAGAGCAGTCCTAATAGTAAACGGTGTAATATTAACATTACCATCATCATCACTATAATTATCATTATGATAAACAGTTCCTCGACCGTCCTCTCATCCCAGCTGTCGCTTTCAGGCCTCCTGTCAGCAGAGCGCTGCCACAGCCTGAGAAGCTGCAGACCAACAACGTTGGCAAAAAGAAAAGACCAATTGAGGTGAGAAAGAGTTCACGTCCTCCCCGACATTTACGGATGATGAATTGGTGTAAACAGAGAGAATAAAAATGCTGGTCTCTAATGTGATTATTTCAGCTGAAGTTGCTGTGTGCTCATTCTCCGTCCAGACATCCTCTCCGGGGACTCCGATGATTCTCTAATTGAATAACGATGCTCTTCTTCTTCAGGACGGCAGCTGGCTCCAAAATTTCTTAGTCGTCATGGCGTTGACCTTTCTGACTTTCAGGTGGTGTTTTTTCTCATTCTCCCACAGGACCTGGTGTTGGACCTGGTATTCGGTTACCGTGGCAATGACTGCCGCAATAATGTGCACTACCTGAACGAGGGGGCGGACATCATCTACCACACGGCCTCAGTTGGAATCGTGCTGAACTTGACAACCTGTGAGTGGAGAGATGACAGTCTAGACATGCAAATTGTGTTGCTGTTTTCTATCTCCAAAGCAAACATAGCACACATTGTGTTTCACTTTTTATCTGTGTGTGTGCTTTTCTCATTTTCTCACAGCCTGCCAAAGTTTCTATGTAGAACACAGCGACGACATTTTGTGCCTGACAATCAATCAACATCCCAAATTCCCCAACGTGGTGGCAACTGGCCAAGTAGGTATGTTTGTGAGAAGTTGACCTCATGTGTCACCAGCTGCTTCGTTTTTCTTCCCTGTATCCTGTGTTGTTCTATGTGCACTGGGGTAAAAATAGTAATAGTGAAAATAGTAAGAATATTTTTGCATACATAAATACTTTTCTCAAATCTATATTCTTCTACAAAGTATAATAGACAAAAATAAAGGGGGAGCTGTGATGGTTAGATTTACTGTCCGTCAATTAATCTGATTTCTCTTCATTTCAGGTGATACTGGTGACATGTCAGGTAAGGACGTCACAAAATTACTGCTCATTTCATTTAAGACACAAGGAAATGTGTATAGATTCAGCTTCATTATATTCTTTAAGTCACTGCCATCTAGTGGTTATGTCTTTCCATATGAACAGTTTATTTTAAATTCTGAAAAACTGAACTGAAAAACTATGAAAATATAAACTAAATCATTTTTGTTCACATTAATACATACATAGTGAACAGAACCAGCAATAATTAGTTTCAGTTTTCAATTCCTAACTTTTTTGTGGTTGTGCCATTGAAAGCAAACAGGAAGACAATGCATTAATGTTATTAGAATTTCATTCCAAAAAAGTTCTCTTCACTTTGCTTCATTCTCAGCCACATCTCCATCTATCCATGTGTGGGATGCCATGACCAAGCAGACGCTGTCCGTGCTGCGCTGTTTCCACTCCGGTGGGGTTTGTTCTGTCAGCTTCAGTGCCACAGGAAAACTCCTACTGTCTGTGGGCCTGGACCCTGAACACACTGTCACCATCTGGAAGTGGCAGGAAGGTAAAAAAAAAAAAATCATCTCCTGTTCAACTTTAGGATTGGAAGAATTGAAAACTCACAGAGATCATATTATCACTCTGCTTTTGTTTCTCAGGTGCCAAAGTGGCCAGTCGGATAGGTCACACCCAGAGGATCTTTGTGGCCGAGTTTCGTCCGGACTCAGACACACACTTCGTGTCCGTGGGGATCAAACATGTGCGTTTCTGGACACTGGCTGGCCGAGCTCTGCTCAGCAAGAAAGGCGTGCTGAGCTCCATAGAGGATGCACGGATGCAGACGATGCTGTCAGTAGCATTTGGAGCTGTAAGTCATTTCTAACTCTTCTAATCTACAATGTCAATTTTTGTTCAAAAATATATCTATACATATATAAATCTTTAAAATGATGCTTGATCTTTTCTACATATTATATTTTACTTCATAATCTAAATTACTCATTTTCAAAACAAACTGTTTAAATGCTTAAATGTGCTGTGAACTGTTTTTGTTTTGTTTTTTTTTGCATTGCTTGCTCTGCTCTCTTAGGCCACTAGATTAGTGCAGATTTGTTTTCTTTTCAGAATAACTTGACATTTACAGGTACCATTAGTGGGGATGTGTGTGTGTGGAAGGAACACATTCTAGTAAGAATAGTGGCCAAAGCTCATACGGGCCCAGTGTTCACCATGTACACCACACTGAGAGACGGCCTCATTGTCACCGGAGGCAAAGAAAGACCGTGAGTGTTGCTCTGTCATATTAATACACTTGATCATCCTGACATTCCCGTGACATTGTTTTGGTTTCATAACAAGAGTGATATTACACTAAGGAATTTAGAATATGAATTACATAATTTTCCTCAGCTATTTGCTGAAATTGAAGATGTTTTTTACCACAGGTCAAAAGAAGGAGGTGCTCTGAAGCTCTGGGACCAGGAGCTGAAACGCTGCAGAGCCTTTCGATTAGAAACTGGACAGATCATAGACTGTGTTCGCTCCGTATGCAGAGGAAAGGTACTTATGTGACACAGATAATGTTATACTTGATAAATGTATTTGCTCTATTTTAGGGTTCACTATATTATTTTAACATGTTTTTACTCTGTGGTGTATCAGGGTAAAATCCTTGTCGGCACCAGAAACGCAGAGATAATTGAAGTAGGAGAGAAAAACGCAGCATGCAACATCCTGGTGAACGGACACATGGACGGACCGATCTGGGGTTTGGGCACGCATCCCTCTAGGGACGTGTTTCTATCTGCTGCAGAGGATGGCACTGTTCGTCTGTGGGACATCCCAGAGAAGGTCAGCCATGTTACCTCCAGCCTTTCACACCTGACTAATTTGTGTAAGTAAAATCTTATATATAACAAATCTCGATGATCTCGCCTTGTGGGGAAACAGAAGATGCTAAATAAGGTGAACCTGGGCCACCCAGCACGCACCATCAGCTACAGTCCTGAGGGAGACATGGTGGCCATCGGCATGAAGAACGGAGAGTTCATCATCCTGCTGGTCGCATCGCTCAAAATCTGGGGCAAGAAAAGGGACCGACGTTCCCCCATCCAGGATATAAGGTACCAACAGTAGAGTAGGATACTTTACACAAAGGGCAACATGGTTCAAATCAGTTTGACGTGTCTGTGTTGTAACTCTCCTTTGCAGGTTCAGTCCGAATTCACGTTACTTGGCCGTAGGCTCCACTGAGAGCGCAGTCGACTTCTACGACCTGACGCTCGGCCCTCAGCTGAACCGCATCAACTGCTGCAGGGACATCCCCAGTTTTGTGATGCAGATGGACTTCTCTGCTGACAGCACTCACGTCCAGGTACGGAAACTTATCAGGGACGCATCAGCTTTGCAGGTGACACGTGATGAATGTTTCACCTCTGACCTCTCAACGTCTTAAATCAGATTTCCACAGGTGCTTATAAACGCCTCGTGTACGAGGTGCCGTCTGGGAAGCAGGTCACGGAGCAGTCTCACATTGACAGGATTACCTGGGCCACCTGGACGAGGTGAGTGTGAAGACCAACACACTCATTATCAATACATCAAAGCTAATAGTAATGTGGGGTCTATTTCTTTCTCTGTCTCTCTGTGTGTATACAGTGTCCTTGGGGACGAGGTCATCGGGATCTGGTCCCGTAACACTGATAAAGCAGATGTCACCTGTGCCTGTGTGTCCCACTCAGGCCTTAATATTGTCACAGGAGACGACTTTGGAATGGTGAAGCTGTTTGACTTTCCATGTCCAGAGAAGTTTGTAAGTATGATTGAGCAGTAATACTATTGTTACCACTTTTTATATGTGTTTTTAAAAATGAAAATTTTCACCTCATTCAGCTGAGATCTCAGTCATTATGTGAAAATTGTAACAATCAAAAATGTCTTTTATCTTTTTATCACACAAAACATTTTAAAAGATGCTACAATCACATAAAAGCTCTTAGTGTAGTGAATGTAAATTCACTGTGACACCACTAAATCACATTTTTCAACCTTTAATCTACTATTATATCATCCATTACTCAACATGTTCAGTTATTGGCGAAGTAAAACAGATCTGCTGAAATTGTATGATGATTTAACTCATTTGAAACTGTCACTTCCCCCCGATGTTTTTGTGCTCTGTAATTCACTGTAAATGGGTCTGTGCTGTAAAAAGATAATATTCTCAGTTCTCAGTGTTTTTGAAAAATGATGTGAACGTGATCTCTCTTTTAGGCCAAACACAAACGCTTTCTGGGCCATTCTGCTCACTTGACAAATGTACGCTTCACAAACGGAGATCGTTTTGTCGTCAGCGCCGGCGGAGATGACAGAAGGTATGATGATTGAGAGGTCAAAGAAAAACTTGATGACTGATTTGATATTTGACAATCAAATATTGAATGATCCTTTCTTTATTATGTCTTCTCCAGCCTCTTTGTGTGGAGGTGTGTCCATGCCCCTCACTGAGGCTCAAACCAGGATCATCATCCTGCCTCAGACCACCCGGGCGTCTCCCTGCATGGCTCGCCAGAGTAAAGAATCAGCTAAAAGACGCATCTCAAGAAAAAGGAGGAGGACGAACCTGGCAGCTTGTAAATGAGGAAAAAAAAAAAAAAAAAAAGCGGTGACTCGAATCACTGCCTCAAAACTAGGTGCATGCATATGTGCGAGGCTCATTTTCATCTTAGCATCAGTCCCGATTGTGAACACAGGCGGAGGGGCGTGTGGCCCTAGCTCTCACAGCATCACACACACATCGTCATCTCTCTAACACAGTATGTGCATATCATTTCAGTGATAGATTCTTTTTTTTTTTTTTTTTTTTTTTTTTTTGTAATGAGCGAATCTGTGCACATGTTCCAAATGGCAGTTTTGCCACTTGGCTGGCCTATGAAATTGTGTTAACTGACAATGCCATTTTTTAAAAACATGTAGCAACTGAATTAGCCTTAAATCTGAGTGTTCAACTTATGAGGGTTTGGATTCTTTCTTTTTTTTTAAGTTATTTTATTATTATTATTATTATATTGTTATTATTGTTATCTTTGTTTTACTTTTTGGATCATGTGGTCATTTCTTTGTTCTATTTTTACTGGTAATTCCAAATCCTGTGGCCTTCCTCCTGAATGTAACATCCACTGTTATGTTCTGGATGTCAGCATGCCAAAGCATACTATGCACTGTACACCTGACCTGGTCACTGTGTTACCCTGATGGTTCATTTATGGTTTGTTTATGTGGTTGTGTTTTTGACTGGTTGACCTCAAACCTCCCTCGGCAGTGTTTCCCCTCATGGCATATTAACGTGTGCATACTTGTTTGAGGATCTGTATGTGGTTACTGGGTGTGCATGGCTTACTGGAAGACAATCTGTCCGAACCAAATTCCTCAGAAAAACAAAAAGGAAACGGTTGTAAATCGATGTTTCAATGCACTGTTGCGATTCTTTCGGTCACTTTTCAGTGTGCTGCTACTGTATGATGTATTATTGTCGCATTATTTTCCATGAATATGAAAGGTGTGACTCTTTTCGACAGTAAGTTCATGTTTTGTGTAACCAGATATATATAATTGCTTAAATGGAATGTTTTATCAGAGAAAATATGAAAAGTGCATAACATTTTACTCCTTGTATTAAGACTAACTACAAAAAACAAAAAGGAAAAAAAGAAAAATGTTGCTGCATATTTTGATTTACATTACATCAGTGTAAATATCATTTGTAGATATTCTTTTTGTATATTTTTTGTGAGATGTTTCTTAAATTCCACTTTAATAAAAAAGGCAACCATGAACTTTGAGCTCGGAGTGAAAAATGTTCAGTGACAACATGATTCATAATGCTGAGGAACCGATGTAATGAGATTCAAACTAACCTTTTATCAATTATCAATAAATAGAAACATTTTTCCTTGCTGCTCTTTCATCATTCTGATGTTGTCAGGAAACATTGTTGGTACTATTTTAAACTAGAATCACCACCACTGGTCGAATGTTTCTGATAAGTTATAGGAATTTCCTCATCTGTCTACCACTTGTCTCTTTGACCAAAAACAGTCATTTTAACTTGTAGTGGTGGGGAGGTGTTGCATCCTTTGCATTGGTAAACGTACCACAGTGAAACATGTAGCATTTTTGAGTTATTATGTTTTAAAGACAAAAAAACCTGTAAACATTACTTCACCAGCGATAACTGGTATGGAGGAATAAATACACAATGATACCAACATGATAACTTTAGAATAAATACAATAAATAGACAATGTCTGATATTCACTCAATTTTATTGAAGATGAAACAAATATAACACACCTCAGCTTTTTCTTATCTTTAATCATAGCCTATATACATATTTTACATACAAAGGCAAATCTAAGCACTCGATAAGTCACTTCAACTGAGCCTTTGTTTTGTTTAAATACTGTGAACTTTGCTGTCAGAGACTCACTATCAGCAGTCAATAATCATTACCTGTGCCTCTTATTCAGGTCAACATGTCTCTCACAATCTCACATTCAGAAAAAAGTGCAAAACATAACCTCCCAGTTTCTTTGTTGACATAAAATGTGATGTAGTTACTATCAAACTGAATCAGGAATTCTTCCAAGATGACATTATACCCTGAGTCACCAGTTTATCAGAGACATAGTCGCCATTAAAAACAAATCCATATGATTGCGCTGCAATAAATACAATATTTTATGGAGTTTGCAATGTTCAGTTTTTGGTGCATCTGCATGGTAATTGGTCATACTAAAGTAGGATGAAATGTTTCTAATATTTTATGGCATTTTGAAAATAAAAAACCTGATAAATTGGTAACTCAAGTTTTAAAATAATGACACAGGGAAGCTGGGTCATAGTTTGACAGAAAAGGAGCTGCCACAGGAGCAGCCGTGATCAGCTTGAGGATTCTTCAGGATTTGGAAAGTGGAGCGGATCAGCTCCTGGCTGAAGTCAAGCGTGGCTCCTTTCACAAACTCCAGACTGTCCTGGTCCACGATAACTCCAACTCCTCCCTGTTCAAACACTCTGAACACAGAAGGGATGGGAGTGATTGGCTTTAGTAAGGATATAGTGTGACTTTTAGGAAAACATGACTTGAAAGGGAGATCAAAGGCAGTTTACCTGTCATCTTCATTCCTGGTATCATCAACAGAAAACTTGTACTGGAACCCGGAGCAGCCTCCTCCCTCCACATGTATTCTCAGGAACTGGCCCTTCTCCATGATCTCTCCAAGTCTCTGGATTAAAGGGGGGGTGGACACGAGCATGATGAATGAGATGCAAAGAGATTTTAACATACAGTGGTGTCATCTGACTACTCATTATTACATTTTAGAAATCTCTAAATATATCGTGTTGATCACAATCACTACAACAAGTCCTGGTGCAATTACAACTACAAGTAACAAACCAAATAACGTAACATAAACTAAAAATGCAGTTGGATATACAGTACTGTGTAAAAGTTATATGAAACGCACGTTTTGTTTTAGCAGAGCTGTAAAGACCATGCATATTTATCTGTCACTTTCTTTATGCAGATATAAAAAGAAAATACAGGAAATTTGGCTGTAAGCTGTTAGCAGAGTAAAAGGATGATATCCAAAGAGTCCCGATGAGGCAAACTAGGGCAGAATTCCCCCTCAGTGAACAATAAAGAGGGTCACGAGAGACCTAAAGCATGTTTTGGGTGGCCCCAACAAAAATAATGCTTTGTCATTATGCTTGTCACTGCAGCATCTCTTTTGGGTGAGCCAAAAGTGAAATCAGCAGCTGATCCCGAGACCCTTGTCACATCTAGATCTGCCAACAGTTTCTGGCAGACTCGATGTGTCTGTTGATGATCTGGATGTGGAACAATGACTTTGTTATCAGCTTATTCCTTGAGGTTGTTGGTCACTGAAGCACTGCTGGGGCAACAAATCTGAGGTTGACCAGTCTCAATCCAGAATAATTAGTACATTTTATGTGTTCTTTAATATTTTGTACAAATTTCCTGTATTATCTTATTATATCTGCATAAAGAAAGTGAAATAAAAATATGTATAGTCTTTAAAGCACTGCTATAACAAAACATGTGGGGGTGCCTTTAACTTTTACACAGTACTGTGTGTGTATAAATCTGTTAAGCTATCAAATAATGTATGATGGCTCAGCAAAGTGCATCACATTTTTGATTACTGGAGACAGCGTACATTTAGCTGTAGTTTAGTTATTGATGCAATAACAGAGGCTTGTTTACAAAAGTGTAGTGTCATAGTTTTACTGCGAAGAAGACAGAGAGTCCTGCACATTGTTGATCGCGTCATTGACATTGTTTGGGTCACCAGACCTCATCAGACACAATAACCAGTAGTTTTGTTTTTCCTGACCTTCACACATGACTCGGTGAGATGAACTTTATCTTCAGATGAGCCGGTCGCCGACGGTTTCTCCTGGGCTGAGGCGCTACTGAAGGGTCTGAGCCCCGCTACGGGGCTTTGAATCAGCCGCTGGTTCACATTAAGGTTGTTCAAAAGAACAGATGCCCTGAAAGACAACAAGACTGAGTTAAGATCAGATCACAGAGACTTAAAACGTTACTGACCCTGGAGGCAACTGGTTACTTAACGGCAGCGTCATAAGCTAGCTTGCTAACTGACAAAAATACGACACGTAACTACTTTTTTACCGACACATACATTACTTAGAAGAAATTTCGATTACAGACATCTCTAACTATGTATATTATCTACAGAAAACCAACGTTACCTGGCTAAGCTCAACGCTTTTGACTTTGACGCAGATATCATAGCTACTCTCACGAATGACATCTTCCATAACAAACGTATTTTAATCCCGCCCACTCGAGTGACGAAATAAAAAACAGAACCACATTCTTATTGGCTAAAATGAGTGTCTGTTAAAATAGACACGCCCATATTACCACAATACGGCACGTTGGTTCGTCATTTCACCTGTCAATCATTATAAATTTGGCTTGACCCGCCCATAGAACTGTTAGAGATGATGGAAAACTTTTTTACCCCTAAATTACCTGTCAGGCACTGCTTTCACAAACTATCTACAGCTATTCTATATAATATACATATATTACGCTTAATTTCGGACTTTAGACAAGTAATTGTTCTCCTGCTGCCGTTAAGGCTCTGATATGCTGATACCTTCCCCGAGGCAGGAGCTTTGTGTCGAGGGGGGTGTTTCCTGACAGTCAAAATTCCGGGCACAAAATACATTGACTCTATAGGCGTGACTCAAATCTCGTGATACAGCGGAATAAAAACGCTACGAACAGTCCCTCCTAGATCACAGACGGAAACTGCTCACAGGTATGTATGTAGTTAACATATGGTGGTTTTTATACTTATTTGTACGATATTACTTGGACACTTCGCTGTGTTTGTGCTGTTCACTTTGTTGCCAATCAGTCGAAGAGCATTTGTTGAGATTTAACTTTAATTTAATCCGCGCTACACTCGGTTGTGGGAGAAACAAACAAGAAGTCATATGATTTATCAGTGTGTGTTCACCGCCTCGAGGTCTGACTGGTACGGTAAAGTTTTATTCACTTTTTATCTGTTGTTTCATGGTCATTTCCTTATTTTATATCATCTTTAGGGGAAAAACTAGCAAAAAAAAAAAAGACTGAAACATGGGCGTCCAGGCTGTTTTCATCGTTTCACTTTGCTTGATTGGTTTCACCTGTGCGGTGCCGGTGAAATACATGGACTGCGGTAAGTTTCACCTCAACGTGACTCAGATTTACTTCTTTCTTGTGTATCTTATGTTTGTACATACGAATCATCGTCTAAATCCAATTTAAATGTCCCATTGTTCACTCAGTTCACTGACTTAATTGATTGATTAATTAATTAGCACCTTTGAACATTTTGTTAAATGTCCAGATTATTTATAATGTGCATTTGCAAAGAAACAAATCCCTGTGTTTAATCTTTGTTTGACCAGGATTAAATTTGGAAATCAATACTCTTTGACAAGTAAAGTAAAGTAATGTAAAATCAGTGTTGTGCATGTGTTTACTAGAGTACACAGACGCAACTTGAAGGTTCAGAGTTGAATTGCGTCAAGTAGCTTTTGCCATCAGGCCTCTATATGAATGTGAAATATGTGAGTGGTTAGTGTGGTAATCTGCTTCCAACGATGACTAATCATACAGAATATTCAGCAATGCACTACTCCATGTTGCTTATCCTCCATGGCTTGTCCTGGTTGTTTAAAAGCATCATATACTGTGGAAATACTTTGATGCAGTTAGACATGATCACCTACTTATGGTGACGGCAGTGATGTGTCTATATATGTTGGATGAATTGTTTTCAGATGACTGGCTGTTTGGTCCAAAAGTTTTACTTCCCTTTTTAAGACAAAAGCTTGATTTTTATATTTTTTTAATAAGAATCTAATTTCCCCCAATAAAATAGATTTAATCTTGTTTTTTGTGTAATCAACGTCCCCAGTTCCTTTAGTAAACATCACCTGTGACTGCTAAATCTGGACTATTATTGATTTACCGACGCATGAAGCACTGTAATAAAAATAGACTATATATCTAGTAGTGACTGTAGTAGGTTCATTTCCTTAAAGTCTACTTCTATAAAGATGATGTTCTTGTGTCATTTTTCTTCAGGTTCCTCTTCTGGAAAAGTGACCCTAGTGGACATTAACCCTTGTGCCAGTCAGCCATGCCAGCTTCACAAAGGCCAGTCCTACAGCGTTAATGTGACTTTCAACAGTGGTGAGTGGCTTGTTTATCTCTTGAATATCTCCTAGGAGTCACAATATAAATGCTTTTTTTTTTTTTTTTTTTTTTTTTTTTTTTGGAGGGGGTGTCAATGTTTGATCTCCTGACTTCATTGTTCTTATCTCATTGTAGCTGTGGAGAGCCAGACAAGCAAAGCAGTGGTCCACGGTATCATTGCTGGAATTCCTGTCCCCTTCCCCATTCCCGTCCCAGACGGCTGCAAGTCTGGAATCCAGTGTCCAATCCAGAAGCAGAAGAGTTATAACTACCTGAACGCTCTGCCTGTGAAGACTGAGTATCCTGCAGTAAGTGCTACATGATTTATTTATTTATTGTTTAAGCAGCAGTTAATTTAAGACATTTTTTTTCCTCATTTAATTAAGTCTGCAAATGGTTTTTGCAGCCTCTGTCCTGTAGACAGGGCTGATGATTTCCCGTTTCTATGCATCTGGTAGAAGAAGCTGGTGGTGTTTGGTTATTTGGAAGTGCCAACATTATAAACCACCTACATCAAGGTCTTTAAAATATTTAAATTCATATTTCAGAAGATGACTCTGTAATATGGTTTACTTTTGATAAGTGGTGGCAGACAAATTTGTGTGAATCAAATGTTTGCTATCATGCATTTGTCTATAACGTATATTAGAAATGACAAGGAATATAACTCATTTCTTTTTGGTTAATTTTGTCCAACAGCTGTCGGTTAAAACACGTGTCCTTTGTCTGTTTGTTTCACTTCGTTCTTTTTACTTTCTGTTCACTGATCATTATCATTTTATTTTTTTAGATAAAGCTCGTTGTGGAATGGGAACTGAGAGACGACGATAACAAAGACCTGTTCTGCATCAAGTTTCCAGTTCAGATTGTGAGCTAAACCAGCAACAATACCTCTGTATTTTCTTTTTAAAAAGGGATTCTGCTTTGTTACCTAATGATTGATTAAGATTCTTGTTAAGATCTCATTTTATTCAGTCATCAAAAGTGATTTTTAAGATGTATTTGTTCACTAGTTTGCAAGACTTTGCCTCACACACACACACACCTCTTAAATCCTGCTGAACAAAAGGTTGAGTTTTTTTTTTTTTTTTTTTTTTTCTCTTGATCTGCCTAACGGTTGAATTAAAGAGTTGCACATATTTAACAATGCAGTTAATGTTGACTACATTCCACCATGATGCAAATGTCTTGGCTTACTGGCTGCTGTGTAGTCAGAAAAGGTACATCGTACCAAAACTTCTTTACTAAAATTTTTGTAATTTCTTACTGACTGTTCTTCGATATGGGGGAAAAAAAAAAAATTTAATTCTAATAAAGACATCTATTATGTACAAGTTGCACTGTTTGAATCTGACCTGGATAAATGTTTCAGTTGTCTGTCACAGATTTTTTTTTTTTTTTTTTTTTTTTGCTTTCACCAGGTATTCATACTCCATATTCCCATACTCTGCTGCTAAAAAAGAAATTAAGAATTTCCTGAGAGGAGGGGAAAAAAATGAAGACTTGACATAATTCTGAGATTTTATTGGTCTGAGCGAAGTCCAGCAGCAAGGAAAAACCGCATCAATGCAAAGAGAACACGTTTTCTGAAAGTAGATTTTTTAAGATTGAAGTAGGACCAAAACCAGGTTACGTGTACAATAAACCAACATCAACTTAGAGCAGCTTAACAAGTCCTATGAATATAAAGAAAACAAACCAAGTATTTGAGAAGATCACAAAATGCTATAGTTAACCTCCACAAGAGTAGCTTCTCCTTTTACAGCATAAGTGGAATGCAAGCTTGAGATTCAATTCACTGTGCAGTATGGAGAGAAAACAATATCCAAACACAATTAACTTTAACTGATACTGAATACATTGTTAACTTATAACCTAAACTTTTTAATAAGTTTTGTTTTACCTAAATATCCACATAAAGTAAAGCCCCACTAAACGATATATGCTTCAAAACAAAGTAAGTAAAACACTAGTTTTTTTTTTTTTTTTTTTGTACTTTTCTAACCAAACCTCAGTCATTAAGGCAACATACTCGATATGAGTTACACAGAAAGAATAAAGCTTTGGCTCTTTCACTGAGACTCCTGCTGAATGAGAGCTAGTTGAGCACATTTTTAGCAGATATCAGTCGTCGGTCACAGCTTTAGTGCAAGCGGGGTAAAAAATGGAGAAACTGAATCACTATTGACACAACTTGCTGCTTCCCCGTCAGATCGTTTCGATGAGTACAAAAGGTGCAGAATTCCTAAACAATGTGCACAGTTACAAAGTTGTAACGTGGAAGCTAGAAGATCTTTCCACAGTTTAAGTCAATAACAAAATGTTGCAACCGTACAGCCAATCCCTAGCAGTCACTTAACGCAAGTATCAAACATGAAGTCATTCAATGGTATGAAAATCAACAAAGCAAAGTTGATAGGGCAGGGTACCCCTTATTGTAGTGGTAGCTAGGCAGGCGGATGTCACATAGGCTATAATATTTGACCAGACTTGGTTTTTTATAGGCTCATATTCACATACAAACCAAATCGTCAGCCCCTATTTCACTTGTACAACATATGCAGCATCTTGGTCCCTTTTTTGTTTTGTTTAATTTTAACGTCCGTTTTGCTGTAACCTCTCCAGCCGTTGAAGCAGAGCGTTCCCAAAGGCTTCTCTGTAACCTGGACTCAGCGTGTCCAGCAGCGAGTAAACAGTCTCATGATACTGGTTGCTCAAATCCTCGTCCACTTGATTGAATGCATAGCCCACCACCTGTTTGGATAGAAATTAGTACTTTAATATGAAATGTTTCGTGGTTTGGAGACTTTTAAGAGTCAACAATGAGCAACAGAACAACCGGCGTCACAGCATCTTACCCTCAGTCCTGCCTCCGTCAGCTCCAGACAGTACCGATTTCCCTCTCTTGTTTCCACATTTATGTAGGCCACATCCAACGCACTGTTGAGACTTTGTGACACGTGCATTTCAGTGACGGCAAAGAGGACATCGTTGACCACTGCCTCCGCCTCCAATCTCATGTCCTTGACGTCACCGAGCTCCACACAATCCTCATCAAAAGAAGTGACGATGGACTCCTCAGGCTGGCAGTCTACCTCCATCCCCTAGAACAGAGTATTAGATTCATAGCATTAGCAAGTGACTCAGCTAGAAACTGGGTTTTAGTATATTCTGTTAAACTTTGCTCAATGTCAAAATTGTAAAAAAAAAAAAATGCTTCTCCATTTTTATAGGAGTATATCTCAGTAACCCTGCAGACAGAACTGAACACTATGACTGTCATCAGCTAGGACAAGCTGTTCTTTATGATCATAGCAACAAACTATTGTGTTAAATATTATCTTTTGTGAGACAGAAATGCATCAAAAGAATATCTTTTGAACTACATCTGTAACATTAAGTCATAAAAAGCTGAAACGTGTATATCTGCAGCATTCTGGTTTTTAAAAACCTGACTCATCTATATGACGCTGATCACAACTTGTGTGCAAAACAGAAGTGAAACACATGAATCTTACTCTTCCACACATCCTGTCTGAGTGCAAAGGGGACTATCTTTAATACCTTACATCCTCACTGAATGCTGAGAAAAATGTCAGCCAGAAATTTGACCAGAGGAAATAACTCGTCATGTTGAAACCACTTCAACGTTTCCGTTAACTTCCTGAACTATTGTTGTTTTAAGTATGACAAAATTATACATGTGACAAAGATGGTATTTCCAAACCAATAATAATTTTTCAACACAGACTGACTGAAAACATGTCTTCCCTCTTCCAAACTGGTTTGCTTCCTACTAGTAGATCACTGAATTCAGTCCAATCTGCCAAGAGGAAATGTGAAAAATCCAGGTGTTTAGATCTTGTAGAGACTTTCCCTGGAAGACTCACAGCTGTTATTGTTGCCAAAGGAGGTTTCTACAAAGTACCAAATTTACAGTATAAATACAATAAATGAGAGATTTGTGTTTCTGTTTTTAATTAAATCTGCAGAGCGCAGATTGATGCAAATCATAACAAAGTGTGCAAAAAGTAAAGGGCTAATTATTTTCCTCATAAATATCATTCATACACACATGAATAGTTTTGTTGTTGTGGTATCTTCTGTCAGACAAATGCTACTGTGACGCAGTCTAAATACTAAACACTAAATACCTGTTTAAACACAGGTTCCTTTTCAACATGTTCATTATTTGTGCTCCGGTGCACATGTTGAACCTTGTCCTGTCCAATTTATGTCAAGGAGCTTAATGTTGTGTATTCCAGTTTGACCCCTTTTTCCCCCCTGCATGTCAGATGTAGCTCGCTTCTTCGTCTTTACCTTTGTCAACATTCAGGCTGTTGCATGGATGCCTTTATTGGCCGTGAGCCCTTGTTAACACAGCCACTGGTTGTGAAACACACAGCAACCTTCACCTGCTCTGCCCCTTCAACCACACTGACATATTAAAGTGCAGAGGATGACGAGTTATTTTTATTTAGTTGTTTGTTTCAACCTGAAAGCTGACATGACCACCACAAGGTTTAATTATGGCCATTTTCAATTATTCATAAGGATAAAGCAGAGTACAGTTATCTAGAGATTCAAATAGATAGTTAGTTAATTTTTTAATGGTTTTGCATCAGTTTTCTAGACTGAAACCTAAATGCTTAGTGTAGATTCACAAGCAAAAGTAGCTATACCACTTTGGAAAATACATAACTATAAGTAAAAGTTATTATTTAAGTAAAAACACAGATGTATCGTCAGTAAATATCAGTGGTAGTACTAATGCAGAATTATTATTATGAATTATTATGACTATAGAATTAATATTCACATGAAATTTTATTCTTGTTGGTTGAGGTTGTAAAGTAATTAGTATTCCAGTAAACTAGAATAAAATCAAATAAAAACAAATGATGACCTACTTGACTCTCCATCACTGCTTGTATTACACATGTATGACTTGCCACAGTCACTGTAATAACGTTAAAATGGGTTAAATGTTAATTTAAACAATTAACAGCACAGACACATCTTGAGGACTATGATGACTCTTTTTGTTTAGCTAGCTAAAGCACAATAAGTCTAACTAATGTCATGACAGGCAACATAAATCATATTGTATCAATAAACGAGTTTCACCCATCTGCTAATCCATATAGTTATCTAGCCAGATGTTTTCTATTTAACTCAAAAAGCAGAAATTTGCTTTATTTTGAAGTAAACTCTTGGAGAAGTAACAGCTAAGTCACTGCTGTGATTACAAGCAGCAAAACATTCAACGCTCTGTAGGCCATCGTGGGCGCATTTAAGGCACTTTGTTTATATTTTTTAAATGCTTATAACACGTTAAAACGTTAAAGCTAATCGTGTTTTATATGATTATGTAATAAACCAAACCTAACCAAACTGCGTATGTTTTTCTTACCTCCTCGCTGGTTGTGATCTTCCGGCTAGTGGAAGCTTCCAGCCCACTCTGTCTGGTCAAGATTCAGTCAAATAAGCGTCACTCACCCTTAACTACTTCACTGTTCAAGCTCTGAATGATGAGCAGCCAGAGTGAAAACACACATTAACACACACTGCTCCCAATTACTAGTTTATCGGCTTTGTGTATATTAAACTACCTAGAAGAAATCTTGACCCAGTGAGTGTCCAGTTGAGTACGCAGCAGCAGTTCCGCCATGTTATGACGTCACTGGCTAATCCCTTCCCGGAGTGTGTCGGTTCAGTCGGTGCGGAGTCATGAAAGTGTTTGTAAACAAGTCAGACAGAAGGTAACTTCAGAGCTCTTCAGAATTTTTTTTGTAATCTTTAAACTTGAATTTATTCATGTTGGCATATCGAACCCGGTGTTTATGTGTGTAATACGTTTTGTCAGTGCTCATCCGTCCTGTTATGATAGATAAGTTGGAAAATGTTGGCTTTTTAGGTTAGCTAGCACGCTAGCTAGCATGCTAGCTAGCTATGTAGCTATGTAGCAAGCATGTATTGCTACAGCCTTAGCCTGTCGTTAGCCGGCTAATGCTAACGTATCTTCACTGTGTTTCGTAAGCGAGCTAACAGTGCTAGCATCACACCTGCTAGCCGGCTAGTTAGCTTAATGACATGCCTTTGTCTAGCTAGCAGTCAGAGCGTTGCTCCTGTCTCCTAACTGCGATGACAGCTCTTGTTTAAGTAAACATAGCCGGGGCAGCTATTGACTGGCAGCATCTTGGCATGCTAAGAGCTATTTCGCAAGCATGTTTGGCCAGTTGATACTGGTTGTAGAATCAGGGCAAACGTACGCTGTGATTAACATTGAACAGGTAATATTTCGCTATATTAAACCGCTATTCATAGGACATTTAAACATGTCTCTGTCCTAAACTAAGGCACTGACGGTGCTTGTTGTTTTCAGCTGTTTTGTAAGCTTGTGTTAAGTTTCATGTTGTGTCAAGTGTCAAATTACAAAGGGGGCACCGTGTGTGTGTGTGTGTGTGTGTGTGTGTGTGTGTGTGTGTGTGTGTGTGTGTGTGTGTGTGTGTGTGTGTGTGTGTGTGTGTGTGTGTGTGTGTGTCCGTGTGTTTCTGTAGGTGCATCAAACTGGAGTCGGACCAATTCCCACACACATCCCTGAGTGTCAACACATCCTCCAAAGTGTCCCTACTCCTGGGATGTGAAGGATGTTTGAACTCACCATCTCTTGATGTCTTTAAGTCGACAGGATGACACAGCTGTAACACCGGTTTATTAATTCATAGCTGTTTAAGTAGCTAGAGCATTCTGGTTTCAGAGCTTCAAAGTCCCTTTTATCACCTGTGTATTGTGCACCTACTGAGTCAAGATGCCGTGGCCATTTTCGGAGTCCATAAAGAAGCGGGCCTGCCGATACCTGCTGCATCGGTATCTCGGCAACTTTTTACAAGAGAAGCTGAGTTTGGATCAGCTCAGTTTGGACCTTTATCAAGGCACTGGATCACTTGCTCAAGTACCACTGGACAAATGGGTATGTGTAATGTTACTTTTTTTTGCAGAAATGACAGCATTTGTATTTATTTAGGTTCAAATCATGTGAACTGAGAGAAACAAACAGCTGCATGTCTTTTTCCTCAGTCACTAAATGAGCTCCTAGAGACAGCAGATGCCCCTTTTGAGGTCATCGCAGGGTTCATCCAGACAATTTCTCTCACCATCCCATGGGCAGCCTTGTTGCAGGAAAACTGTGCCCTTGAGATCAAGGGTTTGGAGATGGTGCTCAGACCAAGACCTAGAGTGGGTAAGGTTACTATAATACTGTCTTTTATTGTTGTTTTGTCTGACACAATCAAGTTGGCAATTAACTTAGCTAAAAATCAAATCAATGTGTCACCACTGTTCTTCCAGCGTCTGGTGTTGAGCCTATGTACTGGTCCAGTTTCATGACGAGCAGCATGCAGCTTGCCAAAGAATGTTTGAGCCAGAAACTCACCGATGATATGGGCGAGAGTTTCCAACCTTTTGAGGGATTAGAGAAGTTTGCAGAAACCATAGAGACTGGTAATATGATCATAGAGTTCAGCTACATCCAAACATAAAAAGTTTACCCTGCATAAACTGAGTTTTTTCTGTTTCTGTCTTGCAGTTCTGAGAAGAGTCAAAGTGACATTTTTGGACACTGTTCTCAGAGTCGAACACACACCGGAAAACTCTAAAACTGGAGTCGCTCTTGAGATACGAATCAACAAGTAAGTTTGGACAATCAGTGGGAGACAAGACTGACTTTCCATAATATTAGAAACATTTTCCCATGTGGCATCATTGGATCCAGTTCAAATATAAAATTTCCTCTCTTAAACCTAAACACATAAGTAATTACAAAAGGGAAAGATGTAGATGTGAGTAAGTGTAAAAGATAAGATTAAGATTAACAGCTTAAACCACTATCTGGAGGATATCTAATGTGTAGAACAGTATCTAAGGCTGTTGTTGTTGCATCAGTCTTCAATGGTTTTCTGTACGTCCTTGGGGAGCTAATTGTCTATTGTGCTTGCTTTCAGAATTGTTTACTGTGACGAAACAGACGAGGAGAGTTCAAGTGTGAATGTGCATCAGCCAACCACATTTGCACATAAAAACCTGCAGATGGAAGGTATCACCATCTTTTGGGATGAGTTCTCTGACGCGTCTCGAGCTGGATGTAAATCTTCACCCACTCCAACGGTTGGTGTAGTGAGACTTTTACATTTGGCACAGAAGAGTTGTATGTATAGGATTTCTAAAAATGATAATGTTATTTTTTGCAGGAAACTGAGCCAAAGCTCTCCCCCAGCTGGAATCCCAAAATAATATGTGAGCCTCATCCCCAGTTCACAGAACCTGTATCCTCCACAACACCTTTTGAACCTGTGCAGGTTGGGAGCCTCGGTGGTAGAATTGAATTGTCTCTCACCCTGAAAAACAACCTTGCTATGCCCGGAGCAAAAGTAAATGCACAATTCTTGATTAAAAAATATCATATTGATATCCCTGATTATGTATCCAGTATTGTGCACTTGAGACAGTATCGATAATCAATTCTGTTTGATATGCTTTGTTTTTCAGCTGGATGTTGTTGGGCACATTGATACACTGATTTTTCTGCTGTCTCCACGGCAAGTTCATCTTCTTCTCGACTTATTTGGAGCATTTTCTGGAGGAGGTGAGCATCTGCTAATCCATTATTTTGACCCAACATAGTTAAAAATGTCCCCAAACGAGTTATTTTAGAAACAGAGCAAACACTGTATTTCTTGCTCTTTGTGTGAAGGTACACAGGAATGGGCGAAGGACAGAAAGAGTCGACCTATACAGCAGGAAGACGAGTATCGGCTCCATATGGAACTGAACCGCTG
Source organism: Polydactylus sextarius (assembly GCA_016801845.1). Lineage (NCBI taxonomy): Eukaryota > Metazoa > Chordata > Actinopteri > Polynemidae > Polydactylus > Polydactylus sextarius. Next base: position 9,408,551 of record CM028919.1, read on the forward strand.
TCTGAAGAAGGACACTGCTGTGGCAGGAACAGACCATGACCTCTTTGAGAGCCAGACCACCCGAACTGTGTCAAGTCGAGGTTGGACTCAAACACCACTTTTGTTATTTCATATAGGTCAGGTGTTGTGTCACAGTTGCATCTCTCTAATGAAAAATTGTCTGTTCTTCTTTTATCGTTCATAGATGATGTTTTCTTCTCCATGGCGGACATGGACATGTCTCACAGTTTGTCATCACTCCCTCCTCTGGGTGAACCACCCACAGTTGACTTGGATTTGTCACTGAATAGCAACTACTCTGCCTCCCCAGGAGAATCTCCCTCTGGAACCGCAACAGTAAGAGTCATAGATATACATGGAAATAAAATATAAGTGAGCACATGGTTTCCCAGTGAACTGGTTACTAAATAAGAAGATATTTAAATTGTTATTATGACTGTTTGTGCGTTATGTTGTGAACATATTCCATATGATCTGCTGTTCTCTCATAATCTGGCATTATATTTGTGTTTGTAGGGCGTGTGGGATGATTACATGGATGTACCGCGACAAAGAGAGAAACAGACCAGTGAAACACCCATCCAGTCAAGAGATTCACAATTCCCTCCAAAATTACTGAGACAGACTTGTAAGTAGCTCAATGTAACGGTACATTTTTACATTACCATTGTTATCACCAGTGTCAGTGTGTTTAAAGAAACATTCAAGGCACAGATAATATCAGCTTATCTCCCTGACTTGTTCCTCCTTTGTTGTTGAAAGTGTGATAATCAGTGATTTCAGCTGATAAGTGTTTCTTTCAGTAAAAACCTGCAGCTCTTCACCCTCTGTTGTTCAAGGTTATTGTCAAACAAGAGTCTTTACCAAAGTCAACATTAAGCATCTGTGTGTTGTTTTTCAGCTCATCCATCCAAAACCCACGGTGATGAGTCAAGGCCAGAACTTGTGTTGAGGCTGACACTGAGCAGCTTGGCTGTCTCTGTCCTCCACATCGACCCGCTGCCACCACCAGATGCTGCTCCCAGTCCCCTCAGCCCCATGGCTGCTCACTTCTTCAGTATGGTGGGCCCAGGCCATTTAGACCCAGCTGCTTTCCTTCAGTCTCGGACAGTGTTTAATCAGGCTTGTCCCCATGACCACCTCAGGTAAACTGTAATTCTTCGCTAATATTCACAAATATTTATTTGTCGCATTTATAACTTAAAAGTGTAAATGTGTCTTGGGTTTACATCTGCAGGTTTGTGGGTCAGGGTATGAAGATAAACTATGAGCACTGTCAAGGATCAACCTTGCGGACTTGTAGTACTGATGTCTCTGTGAAGCAGTTGGAATTTCTGGAGTGTCTGTTCCCGTCTGAGGCTGTCACCAGCGGCTCCCAAAGAGGCATTCAGTACACTGAGGTTAGAATTTCAAGGCTGAGCTAAATACATTTTGCACTGCACTGAGCATTAGTTGTTTAAACAGTGTATGTACAATCACTTTAACGCTGGCATGGCGTTAGGGGTGTTTCTCACTAGTTTTTTTTCTGTCACACCTCAGCTCCTGACATTTGACACCACAGCTAGTGCTGATGCGCCGCTCACCACCTGCCTTCATTTGCTTTACAAACAGGCTGAGCGCAGGGGCCCTCAGGTAACAGCGTTTATTAATCCAAAATGAAACCGCAAAACTAACACTTGTGTTTTGCTTGTGTTATCAAATGTGTTTTGCTTTATCACCGTGGAGTCCATCCAATCAGCCCTTTGCTTCTCTGAGCAGGGAGGCCAGGTTCGTCTGAGCACCATTCCCAGAAAAGCTGAGATCCAGGTGGTGCTGGGCCCGGTGCGCTCTGAGCTGGACATTAGCATCGTAGACCGTCTCAACTCATTACTGCAACCTCAAAAACTGGCAACCACAGAGATGATGGCCTCCCATATGTATACATCCTATAACAAACATGTTAGCCTGGTAAGACGGCCCCAACAACGGTTACTTGAAAATGAAAAGATTTCACTTTTATCAAACAAGTCGCAGTTGCATTTTATAGACTTAATAGAACTTTATATATAATCTACAACTTTGTGTCTCTACTCTAATTTTGCAGCACAAGGCCTTTACAGAAGTTTTCCTTGATGACAGTCACACCCCAACAAACTGTCACGTTTCGCTGACTGTCAGTGCCCCAGTGCTGGGCCTCGCAGTCCGCTTCCCCATCCCGGACCTGCGCTCAGATCAGGAGAGAGGACCTTGGTTCAAGAAGTCTCTGCAGAAGGAAGTTCTTTACCTGGAGTTTGAAGACCTTGAGATGAAGACTGAGTTTATGGGAGGCAGCTCCCCTGAGCAAACCAAGATGGAACTCACTTTCAAGGAACTTATCGGTATGTGGTCCAGAGGAGAAGAAGTTTTCAGACTGCTCTCGTAGTCTTTTTTTTTTTTTTTTTTTTTTTTTTAATGAGGAGCTTCTTTTTAACTTCTTACTGTTTTTTTTACTTCGACAGGGAAGTTCCAGGAGGAGCCAGATCAACCTGCTGCCCGTTTCCTCAGAGTGTCCCACACTATGGACGGAGACATGGCAACGTCTGAAAGTGTAAAGTTTGACTGGCCGAGGTGAGTTTATCTGATCAATATAAAACTGATGCGTCCAATTAGAGGAATTTTCTGTTGAAGCTAAATTTGTCTGAGCAGGGTTGTGCTGAAGATGAACCCCACTGCAGTTCACTCAATCCTTGAACGTGTGACGGCTGAAGATGATGAGGGAGCTGAAGATCACTCTCTTGAGGAGGAAGAGGAGGAAGGGGCTGCTCATTCACTTAAGGATGTCTGTGACTTTGGGAAACCAGAGCCGTCACCCTTTTCTTCACGTAGGGTTATGTACGAGAATGAAGAGGTGGGTCAAAGTTAAACAGACACATTCATCTAAAATGCAGCTTTTTCCTTAAAACATCAAGTTAATACAACAGAACTTAAAACATTTGCTAAGTGTTTTAATTTAAAATAACATGTTATAAACACAAAACATACACTTGCCTTTATTTTGAAAAAGAAAATCCTTTTTAAATTTGCTTATTTGACAAATTTCTGTTTCAGTATAAATAATGTCTTTTTTCTATGGCTTGTTAATGTGCAGGTGCATTCATTTGCATTAAAATTATGACAGATGTATCATTATGCAAAAAGAAACATGAGCTCTGCTTTGCATTGCTAACCTATTGACAGAGCAGGAGGCCATGTTTATAATTTTCCATTTTCCATTTCCACGTCATTTCTTTTTTTAACTACAGATGGTTATTCCTGGTGATGTTGCTGAGATGACAGAGTTCCAGGACAAAACCATGAATAACTCTCGCTTCATCCTGGACTTGTGTTTCCCAAACGTGCAATTGTCGCTCCCCAGCAAGGCCTTTTATGAAAAACTGCACAACAGGTACTGAATTATATAAAGACACAGCAAAACACTGTCAAAGTGTAAATCACCTGGCATTTAAAACATACATATTAAATATCATTTGTAGTTGCTAAAATTTACCTTAGTTTAATTTCGTTTCCATTCCCTGATCTAAAATGAATGTTCATAATATTTCAGAATCAACAACGACCTGCTGCTGTGGGAACCCACTGCTCCATCTCCTGTGGAGACTGTTGAGTGCATGCCATATGGAGTTGGCCTTTCTGTCGCCAGTCAGTTAATCAACACTTACTCCAAGGACAGCTTCAGCCAGTTCCGCTCTACTGGACCTGAGGGTGCGACAGCAGAAACATTACTTTCAGCATTGCAGTCCAAATTCGTGATATCAGGTTTTATCACTTCGTAAACATCTTTTTTTTGTGTGTGTTATAGAGGACACTAGTGGCTCAGAGGAAGAAAACATGCACTATTATTCTCCTGCTTCTGATCTGGGCCTCAGGTCGCGCAAAAAGAAAAGGTCCAAATCCCAGAACAAGACTTCCCAAAGTCTGTTCTCTGTCATCCTCAGTGTCAATCATGGCCTAGTGGCCGTTCAGACGAATGCTAAGGTAATTAATCTCTCACTCTTTTAAAACTTGCTGTTCTCAGAGGTTTATTGAAGTGCTTTATTACCACAAAGCTGGACTGAGTTTCTGTCTTTTTTTTCTAGAAGGAGGATAAAACTGTACTGAAAAACAAACATGGCGAGTTCTGGCTAGAGGTGAAAAACGCAGTGCTATTCAGTGTAACACAATATGAAGGCTACAAAGATCAACACTACATCTGCTTCCACACCAGCAGCATTTGCATGTATCACCAAGGTAAACAGACTGTGTCATTTATTGATCATGTGATGTAAAAATTTACAGAATATTGTTTTACTGTTTTTTTTCAATGACGTCCAACTGCTTGATCTGCTCAGGACTCATGGACGGAGGCACCTCTGCCTCAGACATCAAGTTGCCGTGTAGGACACATCCCCATTGGCTGGAGCCCATGGTTTACCAGTCAGAGACGTCTCCAGAAAGATCCTCAACACCTTCAGAGGGTATTGGTCTGGAGGCTCGTAGCATGGTGTCAGTCGCTGTCAAAATCTCATCACAGAGTGCAGAACGTAACGTCAAGGTAAGGCACTCGCATCACTCGTGTGGAACTGTGTCTGGTTACGAAGATGCCATTGCTGCTCCATTGTAGTGGTTCTCATCGCATTAAAGTATAACATTTAAATCATTTTTAGGAGAAAAAAAAACAAAGATTAAAGGAGCAGAACTTCCTTCTTATTCTGTAATTGTGAAGTTTAAGTTAACCTTGTTACTATGAGACACTGCTTTAAAATTTCCTACATCCTCAATCAATGCCAGCGATCTAATGAAAAAGACTGTCTTCATATGATTTAATGTGGCTGTCGGTAGCACATACTAAACCTTAGACCTGTTCATGGCTACATTTTCCCAGTAGGTGGGGCTATGGTCAAAATGAAAGAATTCACAGCAACTACTGATGTTTTATAAATGACTGGTTATTGGGTTCTCAAAGCTAAATTACTGTAGGAAAACTACTGGGCAGCTAAATCAACATTTTCTGACGGGAAGCACCAGATATGATCTCATGACGATTATTTAATCATTCCCAAAACCACACATGTGCAGTCGCACCTGTTTCAGCAGCGATCTTATGCAAAACTACAAGTGCTAATGCTAATTTAGGCAGAGCTGGTGTTGATGTTGTTCCGTTTGGTTTAGTGACTGTGGTGATGTGTTGTAATGCAGGAATTTCTGGTTGCTGTCGGAGTGAGAGGAGCCACACTTCAGCACAGAGTTGTTCATCCCAACCTGGGTTGGTATGACCAGGTAAGTTAAACCAACTCTTACAAACCAATAGTAAAATAAATAAAGAAAATCAAACATTTTTTAATTTTATTACCAATTTCTGTGCAATAGATTGTTGATTTCCTGAATGTTTCTGATGAGCCCGTGTTGGGTTACGCCCCTCCTACATCAGTCACCACCCTACATCTGCACTTATGGAGCTGTTCCCTCGACTACAGGTAAAGAAACACATCAAAATACCAACTTATCTAAAAGTTATGCTATACTTTTATTTATTCTCATGTGGTATGTGTGTTGTCTCTTGACAGGCCCCTCTACCTGCCTCTCAGATCACTGCTGCTCGTAGAGACTTTCAGTATCTCCAGCAGCGTCTCTTTAGATCACTCTTCTTCAACCCTCAGGTATTAAACAGTCTATTAGTTTTATCATTTATATGAATTTAAGAGAGGGATGTAATTGCAGCTGAAGTATAGATACATTTGTCTATGTTGTTTACAGGATCATTTTGGACGAAGCTGCTCTGTTTCTCTCAGATAAGAGTAATGCAGTGTCTGTCAATCTAGCGCGTGGTAAGTTAATTTTAGTTATGATTTTGATTAAAGTGCTTGAAATCTTTAAAATACAGCTTTGCCCAATGTTTGTGTTCTGTTTTTTGTCGCAGATTATGTCCAAGTTGTTGACATGGGAACGCTGGAGTTGAGGATCACAGCTGTCAAACCTGGATTGGATGGAAAATTGGTAAAATTGCTTTTAAAGTCTGCTTCTAAATTACATTAATGTTGAGATTTTCTCTTTAAGAAACGCACATCACACATTTCACCTTTTTTTTCCATTTTCTCTTGGTTTATAGTCGGAGCCCAGGTTTGAGCTGCGTTGTTCCAGTGACGTCATTCACATCAGAACGTGTTCAGACTCCTGTGCCGCCCTCATGAACCTTATCCAGTATGTGGCCAGCTATGGAGACCTACAGCCTCCTTCAGAAACAGAGGCCAAGCACAGCAGTACATCACAAAGAACCAAGGTCAACGTTGACACAGTTAATGAGCTAATATACATCATTACAATACAACATTAACGTCATACAGGTCTCACAGTCTCATCCTGAGTGTGTTTTTGAACAGGCAGAGTTTCCTAGCCGGCCTACGTCTCAGACCTCTTTGCTCGCAGAGACTGAGCAGCAGATGTTGCAGGATCTGATGAGTGAAGCTATGGAGGAGACCGACGGGCAGCACACACCCGGGCCGCAGCAGAATGGTGAAGACTTTGTCGTAAAGTTGTAAATCTTTTAATGATACAACTTTAAGTTTATGAGATTTTTTTAATATATTTCACACTTCTGCAGGTGCTCACGAGGAGAGGAATCATGACCGTGACCCGCCTCGCTCAGATCTGTTCCTGTTCCCAGATGAGAGTGGGAATTTTACCCAAGATTCAAGCCCCACTTACCCCATGCTTCACTCTCCTCTCATCACTCCTGTCCCTAATCTGGCCCAAGAGACGGACGACTTTTGTATCCTAGAAACACCTGGTTCCAGAGGGGAGGTTGGAATACACTCTTTATTCACATCGTTATGGCTTTGCAACAGAATGATTGAGTGTTTTTAACTTGCCCTTTCTCACTATGAAAAATGTGTTCCAGGATCGTGATCAGGAGCCTGTGGTGAAGCAGCTTACCTCAGACCCGGTGGAAATCAAAGATGATTACTTCAGTCAGCCTCTGGATGGGAGTGATTCCAGTCGTGGGGCCATGAACTTTCCCATCCCGGAGGTGCGCTACCTCATCAAGGAGATCTCTGTCATCTGGCACCTTTATGGCGGGAAAGACTTTGGCAGCACAACTTTCACACCCTCTCCTGCGAGAAGCCGAGGGTGAGTCATGTGCAACTTCACAGTGTAGACAATGTTTTGATGGAGTCCTAGGGAAACAGACTTTAATTCTTTTCTCCACCTTGCAGGTCTACACCTCATAGCTCCCCTTCTCAAACACCAGTCAGACAGGTGAAGGCTTCAGGACGAGCAGGAGGTGGAAAAGGAAGAAACCCTGATGTCCTAATGGAGATCCAACTCAGCAAGGTAAAGTTTTTGTGCTCTTCAAATTCAGGTCATATAAATGCCTATAAATGTCACTTCCTCACTGTTTATCTTATTTTCTTATAGGTAAGATTTCAACATGAGGTGTACCCACAACCCCAGGTGGCATCTGGATCAGCGGTGGACCAGCCAGTGTCCCGGCAGGTGTTCGTCGTGCAGGACCTGGAGATTCGAGACAGACTGGCCACTTCACAGATGAACAAGTTTCTCTACTTGTATTCTAGCAAAGAAATGCCCCGCAAGGCCCATTCTAACATGGTGAGAAAAGCAACACTCTCATATTAAGTCGGTAAAAAGTTCCTGGTGTAACTGCTTGTACGTTTTGTCTCTTAGTTGACAGTCAAAGCTCTGCACATGTGTCCAGAGTCAGGACAGGCTCCTCAGGAGTGCTGCCTGCGTGTTTCTCTGATGCCTCTTCGCCTCAATATTGATCAGGTACAAAGATTCAGACTCATTATTGTAGTGTCTCAAAGATTCGTCACGCTCAGCGTCCAGAGTAACATTCTGTACTGTTTATTTTATTGAAGGATGCACTATTCTTCTTGAAGGACTTCTTTACTAGTCTTGCCACTGAAGTTGAGTTTTTCTCACCGCCTGCACAAGAAGGTAAAACTTATCGTTCACATAAGTGTCCCTTGTTGTAAAACTAAACTAAAAGCTTGTAATATTTATTTATTTCTTTACTGGTGCAGCTGTCTGCGTGACCACAAAGAAAGCATCCACCCCTGAGATCTCGTGCAGCTTCTCAAAACACACTGTCAGCAGCCAGGACCCAGCCCCAATCATCTCAGTGCCTGCTCAGAGACGTTTGAGCCACAACGGTTTCTCCACATCTGGCAGGGAAGAGGTGGCTGACAGTGAAGCCTTGGCTCCCTCTTTCACAGACCAGCCAATCTTCTTTAGGTCCGTGTTCAAGAAAACTAAATTAAACCCTTTGCAGGAAATGATTAAATAGTTTTTTTTTTTTGCATTAAGTGACATTTTATTTTTTCTAAAAGGGAGTTTCGATTTACCTCTGAGGTTCCTATTCGTCTGGATTACCATGGTAAACATGTTTCAATGGAGCAGGTACGTGGTCTAAGAGCGTTCTGTGTGACTTACTATGCTATTATTGCTTCATAATAACTTAATATCTGCTTTGATTCAGGGAACGTTTGCGGGAATTATTATTGGGTTGACGCAGCTGAATTGTTCAGAGCTCAAACTGAGACGCCTGTGCTACAGACAAGGGTACGTTTATCTGTTTGTTTCTCACACCACAATACATGATATATTGAGAACATGAACATTTTGTAATGTACTAATATGCCCAATACACTTATCTGTCTTTCAGGTTATTAGGTGTGGATAAACTGTTTTCTTATGCAATAAACGAGTGGCTAAATGACATAAAGAAAAACCAGCTCCCAGGTTTATTGGGTGGCGTAGGACCTATTCACTCACTGGTACAACTGGGTGAGTCCAACACGGTCATACTATTTATTATTTTTAGATTTATTTATGTTTCAAACTGCAGTACTAATGTGTGTTGTGATAAAGGCAAAAAGTAAAACCAGTAACACTGAAACACTTGAGCTTTTCCTGTTTTCCTGTTCTTGCCACACTTTAAAGTTGTGACAATGTTCAACACAGTTTCATGATCTAACTGATCTAGATGTTTCTCTCAGATGCTGTATTTCCCTGTTCTCAACACAAATGTTTTGTTCAGTTCAGGGATTCAGGGATTTGGTCTGGCTCCCCATCGAGCAGTACAGGAAAGATGGTCGTATAGTCCGCGGGTTTCAGCGCGGCACTGCTTCCTTTGGAACTTCTACGGCTATGGCTGCTCTTGAGCTCACCAACAGGATGGTGCGGACCATACAGGTAAATGAGCCATTGCTGAAAGATCTGTCTTCATGAATGCTGCCTCCTTCAAGCATTAAAAAAAAAAAATTCTGGCTTTTCAGGCAGCAGCTGAGACGGCCTATGACATGGTGTCTCCGGTGCCTGATGAGAGAGACACAAAGAGGATAAAACGGTTTTCTCATTACGGACTGGCTCATCAGCCTGTGGACCTGAGAGAAGGTGTAGCTAAAGCCTATACTGTAGTCAAAGAGGTAAACAAGCTGAAATTAATACATCCATTCCAGAAACATGAATAAGAAGAGACTCATAAATTAATGTGTGTGATCACGGTGTTTCCATGTTTAGGGCATCACAGATACTGCACTGACCATCTACGACACGGCCACCCGGGAGCACGAGCAGCGGGGGATGACGGGGGCGGTGGGTGGAGTTCTCCGACAGCTGCCACCAGCAGTAGTCAAGCCACTCATTATGGCCACCGAGGCCACTTCTAATGTTTTGGATGGGATGAGGAACCAGATTCACCCTGATGCTCGGCAGGAGGAATCACAGAAATGGAGGCAGGGAGAGGAGTAATTCTTGTTGCCATATGGTACCTGAGATCATGACTGCACAAAAGAAAGAGCTGATAAATGTGGAAAAGTATGGAAACTTTGTTCAAATCATTTTTGAAGAAAAAGAAGAAAAACATCTCAGGGGTGCACAACAGCCCTGGTGTAAATAAAATCCTGTAAAACCATCTTGTGGCAATTTGAGCTACTGTGACTCAGCTTGTGTCAGCTTCCACTTCCCTCACAGTGCCTTCATGGTTATCAGCATCGTCTAGCTGCGTGTTTTTGTAAAAGGGACATATGATTCATGATGAATTATTGAGCCACATTGTCTTCATGGGGATTTTGTTGTGTGTTTAGACTAGACAATGGCGTTTGAAATCTAAAATCACGATGAGGACATAAGCTGTTGTCTCATGAGGTGCAAACATTTGCTTCATTCACAAACAGCTGTTTACAAAATGTGTGTGCTTAATTGCGCTTATCCTACTGGGTGTTGACAAACACTAATATATGTGTAATGACTCTTAATTTATATACCATGTACTGTATGTGGGCCTTGTTATTTACTGTAAATAGTCACAATGTGTAACATTTCATGCAAATATATGAGAACAAATATAGAAACTGAATGTGTTACCGCTGTGTAAAGTTATGTAATCAGCACTTTGAGGTGACTTGAAGGTTTACTTGCCGAAATGAATGACAGATGGGAAGGTAGCCCAAATTTGTTATTAAGTTTCAGAGTTTTATTTTGACCTGTGATCAACGTTGAGTGATTTTGACAAAAGCTGCTGTCCTGAAGCTGCTTTTAACATTTAAAAACAGTCTCAAACGTGTTTTTTTTTCTGTCAGTCTGCTGCTCACATTTTCAATTTGTTGGTACAAACTACATCTACCACAGAACTTCAAGGAAAGTCTTAATATCCTATTCAATTAATGTTTTTTTAAGTGCATGTTTGAGTATTGTTATTTGGCGTAATGTGTTGGCAGATTTGCTTATTTTCTTGTTAATGTGGAAAGAAAATTTCTTGTACATATGTGTACAGTTGATCCTTAAATTTGTATTAAAAGCATGGAAGGGAATTAAAATCGATATTCAAGACACGTCAATGTATTGTTATTAGTATGACCTTTTCATAATCTGAATGTGTAGATGTGTGTGTTTATACATATACATGCATATATACATTTATATACATATATGCATTTATGTATATACACATAAATACGTTCATATACATATTTATATTGTAATATAAGTTATATAATATATATTTATGTACATATACAGACGTGTCAATAAGATAAAAATGGGATGTGTTTTCTGTTTCATATTTTTAATCTAAAAAATGTTTTAATTTTGATTCACTTCAGTTTAATTTATGCTTTTATTGTGAAAAACACGCTTCGTTCGTCGCCGGCAACGCGTTGAATCGGAGGTTGTTACTGTTGGCATGGCAACGGGGCGACGCAGCTAAAATGTTACTGTATTGTGAAGGTTTTTCTCTGACCACTTTCTTGCAATCGTTGCTCCCGTGAAGACATTTAGACGATGTTGGACGTAACTGTTGATTTAAACAGTTTGTGTTTCGAGGCTGGACTCACCGAGGAGGACAAACACTTACGTTACCTTCGTGCACGCGCGGCTGGATTGACATTTTGCGGGTGCGCGCACGCTCTTTACCTGTGCAAACTGGTTCACACGCTGAGGTAATGCGTCAGTACGTGTATCTGAAGTGATTTTATACCTTCTGACGCTGTTTTAAGGCACTCTAATATATATATATATATATGTGTGTGTGTGTGTGTGTGTGTGTGTGTGTATATATATATATATATATATGTGTGTGTGTGTGTATATATATATATACCGTTTTATATATATATATATATATATATATATTAAACGGTTGTATTTAGATGCATGATGAGAAGTCACACTGCAGACAGAGGAGCATCAGGAGGAGACAGTGACCTCTGTGTGGGGATACTGGGGTTGGGTCACCTGGGAAAACAGCTGCTTCTCTGTCTCCTTCAACAGACTGACATCAAACCATCACACATCAAGGTCTCCACCAGACGACCAGAATCTGCAGGTATAATAAATATCAATTTAAGTCACTTGTTTTATTGCAGTGAATCTAAAACAGTTAGTGTGTAATGGTGTTTCCTTAGAATATGAATAAATATTAATACATGCATGATGATGTGTCCCAAGTCCCTTATAATCCTAATTTCAGTGTCTCAAAAACAGGTGTCTGCTGCAAGAGGCTCTGGAGTTAATTCAGATAAATACTTTTGTGATTAACATGAACAACAGTGATCAGTTCAGTGTAGTCAGTGAGGAGTTATGATGTGCTAATTGTGATCAAAGATATTGTATCGTTTTTGAAGATTCTTCTTCATCAAGGTCATACAATACAACACAATACACTCATCTTCACCTTCATCCAACATGTTCTGACAGAAAATGATCGAATCCCAGATTTAACCCTCTGTCAGTGTTTTTTATTTTGGTACTACTGCCATATAAGGGGTTACTATGTTGTCGTGCCAGTACTTCCCCTCTTCCCTGTCCCCTGGGTTAGTGCTTCTTTTTCTGGATTTTGTAGCTGTTTTCCTCTTCCTGGCTTTGTACACTGGTGGGTATGTTTTGTTGGCATGTGGTAACTTGTGTACAAAAGGGCGGTGTGAGTCAAAAGAGTTATTTATTGAGGTAATTATTAAACCAGACTTTTGTGATAGGTAGTGTGCTTTAAACCTACACTGAAAAGGTAATATTTATATACCAAAGATCCAGTTCTTGTGATCTTTTATTGCTGTTGTGTTTCAGAGAGATTTTTCCAGACTGGGGTTGAGTGTTTCTTTGACAACCGCAGACTGGCAGAATGGGCCGACCTTCTGTTCCTCTGCTGTCTGCCCTCTCACCTCCCCAACGCCTGCGCTGATCTCTGCTCTCATCTGTCAAAACACTGCCTGGTGTACAGCTTCACCTCTGCTGTGCCTGTCACCAGGTACCAACTCTTTCATACACACACACAGTTAATTAGTGTTTAAAAAATAAATGAATAAAAAATGTGTCCATTTGTTTCAAATTTCTCTTTCAGATTAACTATACTTCTCGGACACGACTTCATTCTAAGACCCCAGTATGATTTTGTGGCTGGTGATGTCGTCGACATGTGGCTGTCCTGCACAGATCTGCCTACGGCCTTGAAAGATCCTCTGCTGATATCAGCATCGTGTCCTCTTACAACAACTGGCACGTCATGTTATATAAGATAGATGTGCTAAACACTTGAAATGTGATGCAGAGAGGCTTCACTCTTTATTTGACATTATTTAAATTAATCAACCTGTTGTCCTCTATATCCGTCCAACTGACTTCTGATACGTGTCCTGTATAGGTGGCGTTTCTCTGAGCCTGAAGTGGACGTGTGCAGTGTTGTACAGCCTGCTGAATATTTGCTCCTCTGCCAGTCTGACATCCAGTGACACCCTCTCTTTGATCAACAGCCTCTTCACAGAGAAACAGACACACTCGGTGCAGCTAAATGCACAGAGTTTCATCAGCTCATCTTATGCATCTTCCCTTCTTATACATGAGTGAGTAACACTATGTAGAAAAAGTATATTATGCTGATTTTATTAACCTTAGCCCAGTTGTCTGAACTATTTTTACATCAAAGAAAAGAGAAAAATAAAGTATTGTATAAGACAAGATTAAAGCAACAGAAGAGGAAATGAAATACTAAATTAATCCTTGTTGTGTTTTGATTTTCAAAGGTCTTTTCCTTGGATTTCTCTCACTGATGCACAGACCAAGGAAACACCACTGCTGAGGTTCATGTCGAGTAAAAACTGTCTGCAGCAGTGCATCTCTGCAGCATACAGATCACTGCTGGAGAAACCTGCAACATTAGACAGTTAGACTGAATGTAAACCCTCTGTGCTACAAGGATGTCCAACTACAGTAATAAACGTAAAAAGTCTGTGTGCCTTGTGTTACTCATACATGCTTTAAAACACGTCCAATGAGTCACAAAAAGATCGAGCATCAAAAGGCAAAAATACATAACTGCAATGTTGGACGCTGACTTTATACGCTGTAGGCATCTGCCTTCACAGCAGCTGCAGAAAAAAAAGCTGAGACTTTCTTTTTTGTTGAACAATAATCTGAGGACAATCAGAAACTCAAATGTTTAATATGTCATAAAAATGATAATAAAATTAGCACACATAGAACACAGATAAGAAAAAAAAAACACATGATCAATGACAGTTATATGAACAGATAATCTTAATTGGTGGCCAGAGAAAACAAATATTTGTAATATGATAATGTAAGTTCACTTTTCTTATTTGTAATATGGTTCAAAGTGTATATGTACATATTAAATTTAATTATGAATATAGAGACTTACAGATGTTTAAGATTTATTATGTAAAGGTTGATTTATTATTATCATTATTATTATTATTAGCAGTATTATTCAAATGTAGTTTTTTCTATATTTCTCCAAAACACACAAGTTTGGGGGCAAAATAAATGGTTTAATACCATAAAGGGAACATTTATCATCAGTGTCTGCAAACTTGGAAATAATAAAGTTGTATGGGTAAATGTTGAGAATGATTTTTAAAATGCATTTCTCTACTAAACAACAACGTATTTTCTCTAAATATGGGTTTTCCTGTCTCTTATCGTCGCGAGGTCACGGTCTCTAGATTCCAACCTAAGATTCGACGGTTTTCGTCAGCGCTCGTGGAAACACGGAAGTCTCAAACATTCAGCTGAGTGTGTTTTCTCCCTGTCAAGCAGCGGTACCTCGTTCAGACCCGTCACATGATTGCAGTGATGTGGAGCTCTCTCACTTAACGGCCCGAGTTTGGATTCAAAGTGAATCTGAATCGATTACCAGCGTTGTATCGTGGTAAGAGAAGTTATCATTCAGCTCCCGCTGTACTTTTTTTTTTTTTTTTCGAACGCTCGCTAATGTGGAAGCTAATGTTAGCTTACCATGCTAGCCAGCAGCAAGCTAATATCAGTTTGTCAAGATGGAGCTAGTTTAATGAGGTCAAAAATCACAGCGGATATACGCACTATTATTTTCTACAGATTTAGGTATTGATTGACAGGACTGTGACGTGGTTCATTGGTGTCAAATTACAGTTTGTTTAGTTTTTTTTTTCCAGCTCACGTTAGCAGGCTAGTTCCAGTGTTGTCATCTCTCTCTCTCTCTCTCTCTCTCCTTTCCTGTGGGTTTAAAGAGGCGGGGTTTCATCTTTTCAGCCACGCAGACTGAGGTGTTTGCCTTTGCTTTACAGCCATGGAGAGATTAGAAGCTTCATCAGAGCTGCAGTCACGGCTGTCATCACTCTCTTTCTCGTCTTTCCCCGGGATAACATCCAAACAGTGCGACAACAGACCGCTTGACAGGTAACCTGTTGCTGTAAAAAGTATGTCTTGTCTGATGTGTGCTGCTATTTTTTTCTTTTTCTTGTATTTCAATGTCATCACCTTATAAATATTGAGATCTTTCTTTTCGGCTCATGTTCCTTGTTTCTTTTAACTTCAGGCTCCAGAACACAGATCTTTCACAGTGTTTCTCTGAACCCATAAACCAGCCTAATATGGATGAGACAAAAGAGGATTCAGGGCGGCGTTCAGAGGTAAATAATGTTTAAGTATGTTGTGAGAGCTGTCTCGATGAGTGGCAGTAAACTGGGATGGGCGATCTAATATGGTATTTGTGTAATAATTTGAATTGTGTGTGTGCATTTGGAGGGTAATGAAGAAGCCCCTGCTGAGCTGGTCCCCGGGGAAGCAGGCGAGGAGAACAACAGTGCAGGGAGCTGTCAGCTCTCCACTGAGATGAAAGGTGAGGAACTGCTGAGTGTGTTACTGCTGCTTTCTTTTTATCTCTGATTCAGAGGTTACAAACATGTTGTGGAACCACGATGTAGCTCTAAAAAAGATGCATGTGTGATTATAATAAGGTTTATCAATGCCAGATAAATGATGAGCATAGTTACTGTTGCACTCACGCTGTCGTTTGTTCCTGCTGATGACAGCCCAGATGCCTCCCCTCAATCCTCCAACAACATGGACATCTGCCGCACTGAAAGAGCTTAAGGCGAAGCTTCGAACGGAGAAGGACAGCGTGGTGACAGTGTACCGAGGTGACATCATGACAGTTCACGTCCCCACCGTACCCGAGGCTAAAAAAGTGTGCTGGGAGTTTGCTACAGACGGTTATGACATTGGCTTTGGCATCTATTTTGACTGGACTCCTGTCACAAACCGCTCTATCACAGTGCACATCAGTGAGTCAAGTGATGACGAAGATGAAGAGGAGGAGCTGGAAGGTAATTTACAATTTGCAGTTTTCACTTGTGCTTGTTCTAGCCCTTTCTTTCCCCCAGATGACTATAAAAATACATCCCAAACGCTGCACAATTATGTTTTTATTAGTTCTTTCTGCAGTTGGGATCCTAGAGAGTGTGTTGACTTTGTGGTTTTTATCTGTTTCAGGGCCTGTCAGTAATGGAGACATTGAGAAAGGTTCCAAAACACAAACCAACTCAAACTTGGCTGAAATCTTACCCGTATACCGTCAGGACAGTCACTTGTCTGTCTTCGGAGGGAGCCACGATTTTCCAGGTGACGGCACTTACCTGCTGAAGTTTGACAACTCTTACTCACTATGGCGAAATAAAACTCTTTACTACAGGGTTTATTACAGTGCCTGAGATGCCAGTCCGTCGTTTAAGAATGTTACTCTTAAGAACGACGACTTATTTTTGATTCTGTATGTGGGAAAAAAATGAAGTTATAATATAAAGAAAAAGTAAAATATAGGCATATCTATTTTTATCACTATCAGCTTGAGTTGCCACATGTTGAATTCACACACATTGTCAGATAGTTTTGAATGCAACATTTGTTCCAGTGTCTCGCTGATAGTTATTTGAGGAAGCCTCGAAATAGGAGCCGTGTTCCCATGTTCCCATGTATGCAATGTGCTGTTTAGTCAAGTGCCCTCATAAAACATATATTGTCTTCAGCTGTAACATTTCTATGGTAGCAGTGATCAGGGAACACCTGCACAGAATATATATCTGACCAGGCCAGGTGCTTAATCAGCAGTGCTCTAAAGAAATGGAGACTTTTTGTTGAGTGTGTGTGTGTGTGTGTGTGTGTATGTATGTGCACTTTCTGCGATTTTTGATTGTTCTGTTGCTCTGTTGTTGTCACGTATTTATCCTTCTGCTTTCTAGTGTAAGTCTTTTTTTTTTTTTTTTTTTTTTTTTTGTGGTCGTGTTAATTCATGTGATAGAAGAGAAACACACCTAGATACGGTCTGTGCACACGGACGTGTTTTCCGTCATCGTGGCGTGTTGGTGAAAGATGTAAGTTGAATGTACTGAATCAGATTTTAAGAGTGAGCTTTTTATGACACAAATACAAGCCATCCCCTATCAAAGATAAATAGATTCAATATTTACATTTGCCTCACACCCACCTCCCCCCTTTTAATTTGCTGTTTCGGAGGAAGGGAGCAGTTGTAATATTTAATCTTAATGTATTTTGTGCGCAGGTCTGTGTTAAGTGAAAGTCACGTGTTTGTTTTTGAATCTCGCTAATGCGTCAGGAATACTTTGGATTTAAATTGTGTTGTTATATTCCTTTTTTTGTTCGTTTTTTTTTTTTTTTAAACCAATATTTCTACTGCGTTCGCTTCTGCGCATGTTTCCAAAGATGTCAAAGATTTGGCTGCAAACGCCGCACACAATGTAAAGCAACAGGTTTTAAACCTCCCATGTTTGCTGTACTGTACCTTCAATGTAAGTGAAGATGATAATCCTGAAATTTATATTACACAATAAAGAAAATATTATCTAATTTTCTTTGTGATTTGTTTAAGGATTACTAAAAAAAAAAAACTGAATTCACTAGTTTGTACAGAAACTGAATACTACAACTAGAAAAAATGTCTTTAAGACTGCTGGTGTGTGCACTTTCTCATTTCATAACAGTCTCACTGCAGATCCAGGATTAGAAACAGCTTCAGGATGGTCCCTTGTGTTTCCATTAAACTGTGACATTAGGGGATTGATGTAATTGTTACAGAGGTGCTGATGAAACCAGGTTTTATTTTCAGCTCTCCCTAAAGGCCGGTCCGAGACATCAAGTGTCATTACTAAATTACTGGATTACTAAAAAGCAGAATGTATATACGTTATACTTATAAGTCCAAATCCAATTAGACTTTAATGGAAATTGGTCATTTGAGGTTTTCTGAAGTTGTGGACGAGGTTTTTTAAATTCTATAACATTATTACATTTAAACAAAACAACATCAGTTTCTACAATGAAGCTGCAAAACTGATAACATAAAAGTTTCAGAGAATTCAAAAGTGTATCTGAATGAATTTCTTAACATTACAAGATTCCTCTTCTAAATTTAGCTGTAATCTGTGGTTTCCGCATAAAAATAGAGGTTTTATTCATCCCAAAGGGATAAATAAAGAGACGAAGGCTCAGTGACATTTAAAAACATTGAAAAATGAACTATGTAAAAAAAATATTTCCATAAATAGGGATAAACTTTGCTTGTTTACACGAGCGATCAGTGACAAATAAAAAAATCCATATAAAAAAACATTTTTGTTTTTACGAAAATTCAATGTACATGTTGCACTGGTAGAAAGTGGCTGCTGTTGTATATTTAGCAAAAAAAAATTCAACCGTTCCTGTTTGCACGCGGACGTTTACCACGTTTAATTAATCGCACTGCGTCACACGTGTGACAGGTGTGTTGCGGCGGTCTCGAGCTCACCTCAGCCAATCAGAAGCTTCCATCGACGCTCTCGGCTACGTTCATTATTGTTTGCGTGTTGTTTTATTCGCGGTAGCGAGTGTTTTTATTCTCTGAACGCTCAGTTCTCTGCGACTCTGACGCAAAATGGGGAGACTGAACTTTTACGTCCTTTGGTCGCTGCATGACGCTCCACGTCAGTTTATCAGGTATGTGCATCTCAAACTCTCCATACACCAGTTTTACCCCAAAACACAGCAATTTAAAAAAAGAAGAAGAAGAAAAAAAAAAAAAAAAAAACGTTGACCCAGTTTTTCCTTCGGCAGTAAATCCAACCGGAGATGCTTTCAAGTCCACATCCCGCTGCCTCTGCCCAAACATCTGGTCATTTTCAGTCTTGGAGATTGGAAAAGTAGTGATACAACAATCTCAGTCGAGGTTCTGGTCAGTGCAGATGTACAGGCCCAGAGAATAGGGACTCTGTCCTCTCAAACAAGGTATGTGGAGCCCACGTATTTGCTTTAAAAACAATCAAACCTCAAAATATTGAGGGTTAACATGATGAAGATTATGAAGTGTTATTTGAACTCAGGTCTCTCACTTGGGAGAGTGACTGGCGTCCAGACATCGTCTCAGTGGCAGCAGAAAGAGGCAGGAGAGGAGTTTATGGCAAGATTGTGCTCACAGTGTGTGGAGAGGTAAATAAAACCAGCATCCGAATCTCGCACAGTTACTTAAATAACCCAACTCATCGTGTTTTCGCTGTTTTGTTTCCTGTGAAGACTTGTGGCCAGACAAAGGATGATGCCAGTGTCCTCAGCAGCAGCACTCCTCTGGTTCAAAGGAAGTGTCTGTTCCCAGATCAGCACAATGCAACTGATATCTGCAGCAGCACATTACTTCAAAGTGCTGACAATGAAACTGTAAGATAAAAAATGTTATTTTTGCATTTCCCTCTAAGCTTTTTTTGTGTTCAAAATGTAATTCTTGCTCTGGCTTGCAGATAACTTCCAACTTCTCACACTTGGGTGACAGTGTTTGCTGTGCCGAGATCCAAGTGAATAAAGTTGACACCAGTGATTTCATTGTGGGGAACAAACCCCCAGTTTGGCCTACGGTAAGTCACACGTGAATATAGCCGTGTCTGCATGTGATGTCCGCAGTTAAGTCTGTGCCTTGGTAACAACAAGGACAAGACACCCAGGCGGACGGTTATCAGTAAACGAGGTCACCTGACATGGAGCTCTGAGGACATGGACAGTCTCTCTGAGGACATAGACCACGCTTCAACCCCCAAGAAAAAGAGGCTTTCCAGGATGAACAGCCAAGAAGAAATGACCGTTCAGATAAAGACTGAGAACAGAGGAGGTCAGGGACAAGAACGTTACACCCGTTAAGGTTACATCTGAATGCACAGAATCAATTTGGACAAAGATCTTAATTTTTAGTTTCAGGGTGTCCGTCGAAGCGCTGGAGCCACACGATGTGTCTCAGTGACCCTGACACTGCTGTCCTCATCGGAGGAGAGACGGCAGATCAGAACTACTGCAAGGATTTCCTGTGGAAGCTTGAGTTAGGTCAGTAGAGTCTCTTCAAGTATTTCTTTGGTCATATATTAATCATTCAGGTCAAATTAAAGCACCAAACTTGGAGGTATAGCACCAACAGGTAGATCAAGACAAGTTAGAAAGCTTTAAAATATTCACTCAAGTCAGTTTCACTGCTTTGTTTATTTGTTGTTAACTTCTTCCCAGACAGTGACTTCTGGTTCCCTGTGAATTCCTCTGCATCCGGTCATGTACCAGTGTGTGCTCGAGGACACTCTGCGACCTATGACCCAGACTCCAAGTCAATTTTTGTTTATGGTGGTCTGAGGGAGAGTCAGCGCTACAGCGAGCTCTACATCCTAAATACTCAGACCTGGAAATGGAGGCTTGTCACTGTGGGTTTACTGTGTCACTAACATATTATTGTTCTCAAATTCTTATCAAATGCTTGAGAAGAAATATAGTTTTTGTGGATTTCTCCTCCTGTAGGCAAAAGGCAGTGTTCCAACTTTGGCGTATCACTCTGCAGTGTTTTACAAGAAAGAGCTTTTTGTCTTTGGCGGAGTCCAGCCGGGTCATTCCTCTGGGGAGAAATCCTGCAGTAACGCTTTGTACATCTTCAACCCAGAGTTTGAACTCTGGTACCAGCCCATTGTGGAGGGGGACAAACCTCTCCCTCGGTTTGGGTCCGTACGCCTTTTAAAACATCAACAGTAAATGTAAAATGTTTATTATGTATTTTTCCAAACAACAACATATTTTTGAACAGGCACTCGGCTACTCTCCTCTCACAGAAGTTGATCATATTTGGCGGCCGGACGACCGCGACCTACCTTAATGATCTCTATGTTCTAGATCTGGGTAAGATGCTGCTGCCTTATGTGATCATTTTCATCTCCAGGTTTGCACTTTGTTGATTTTTTTTTTTTTTTTTTTTTTTTTTTAACTGTGTGTAGGCTTCATGGAGTACACAGCTGTGAAGAGTGGGAACATGCCACCACTGCCTCGAGGGTGAATAACAGAACTAATCAACCTTGTGAAATGTCACTGACGCACCCATCTGGGTTTAGTATTTTTATGTCTTGGATGGACATAATTGTATTTGAATTTAATGACTTTTAACACAAATTAACATCTCTTATTCTTTAGTGACAAAATAATACCATCTGCCTGCCGTGATCTGTTAGATTTTTTTTTTTTTTTAACTGAACATAGTCTTTAACTAGATTTTAAAGATACGTAAAGAATAATGATGCTGATGAAAGTAAAACTATCTTGTATGCACATGTACAGGTTTCATGCTGCGCTCCCGGTTTCAGACAACAGGATTTTCATCAGTGGAGGCTGCAGTGCAATCGGAGCCCTTCAAGACGTCCACATCTTCAACACTGGTGAGAACTGATACTTTCACTTTTACATGTTTCATTTCAATTCATGCCAATAAAGTGCTGTATCAGTGAGATCCATTTTCTTTGAGTACATTATTTTAAAGTCCTGCTGCCTTGATTTGTCTTCAGATACCAACATGTGGACTTCAGTTGCGTCTCCTGAGCTTTGCTTAAAGCCTCGTGCTGGACACAGTATGATAGGCTTGGGCTGCTCTGTCCTCGCAGACGCTGAGAAGCATGAACAGGGTGAAAATGTTGAAGTCCACTGCTCAGTGCTGGTGTTTGGTGGGTCAGACTGCTCTGGTACCTTCTACAACGACACAGTCAAGTGCACAGTGAAGGTTCCTGGTGACAAGTGATGGATTTGTCATGGAGGAAAACCAAACAGGACAATTATTTTTTTGTTTTAATTTTTAAACAATGGACTGGAATTCTAATTCTCAAGTGTGTTGATCTTGACAGTTCATTTTCTATTTGGTTGTTTTTCTTTACATGTTGTGTAACTCTATTGATGTGTTCGACAGCTCAGACTTTTAGTGGACTCAGTTTTTATTCTTCTCGATAACCTTCCACGCATGCGGTGGGTACTTTGCAAAACAAATCAGCAATCTGTATGTTTTCCATATCCATGTATGTCCTTCACCACTTCCCCTCATACATATTTAACAGTCCTGTGCTGGACTGAACGAAATGGATAAAATCAAAATTTAAATGTATTTCAAAATGCTAATAAATATTATAAACTCAGTCTTTTTACTCTTTTAATTATTTATATTAAGTACCAGCAGTGAAACAGGATTATTTTCAAAGCCTTTTATTTAAGATTTTGTTTTATGCACGAAGATCAGCGGGTGTGTCAGGTTGGCAGGACGGGTGGCTCACTTTGAAAGCTTCAATCCCAAGTAAGGTTTGATTTATCCTTTTGATAGTTGGAAATTGATCGACATCCACTTTGAACCTGTGAAGATTAAAGATGCAGAGGGGTCATTCTTCTCTGTACATGGTTTACTCAAGTTCAACAGGGTTAAAAGAAAAATATGGTAATTTTAAATCCAAAATTACACAACATTTATGTTGACGTTTTCTTGACCTTTGACCTTACCTTTCTGCATTGTAGACTTGTGGGACCAAACAGATGTCTGCCATGGAGATCTGAAAGTAATGAAATGAGTTAAATGAAGTGTCAGCTGTTTGTCAAACTGTTGTGATTAAATACTAACACCAATGACCAGGCTCTTACCTCGTCACCTACACAGTATTTTCCTGCTGTTTCCTTCAAAATGGGCTCAAGAGCTGGACAAGAGTAAAATGTATATGAGTAACATTATAAAGAATATTAAGAGACAAGGCTTTTGATTAATTTGTTGTTTTAATATCAACGCTAGCTTCCACCAACCTTGGAAACCACGGTCAATGAAATGCTGAGCCCACTGCACCTTCTCTGCTCCTATTTTCTGGATCACGTACAAATTCTGAAACATCCCGGAATAATTAATGTAATTATTACTGAGACTTTAACTATGTTGTGACATTTTAATGTGAACCAGAGTAGACGAAGTGTCTCCCACCTGCAGTGGTTGTATCCCAGAGGCGATGACATCACTTATCATCCGAACCACGGCGCGTTTCTTTGGGTCTGCTGGAAGGAGCCGAGGTCCCGGCCTGGTCTCGTCGATGTACTGGATCACGGCGAGCTGTGTGAGCAGAAACATCCTTATTAGTGTGAATGAAATGCTGTGTGAGTGAAATACTATGTCAGGACGAGAGGGGTGAAACATTCAGGGACTCACTGACTGAGAGAGGGTGACACCATCGATTTCCACTGCAGGCACTTGTTGCATGGGGTTTAATGTTTTGTACTCTTCAGTACACTTGAGCACAGGGAAAGTCTTCGTCAGACTAATACAATATTTAATTTAAACCTGTATTTACAGCAGTTGGTAGTTCACATCATGATTATATGTTAATTAGATATCTCATGCTACAGATGTGAATCTGTATATTGTACCTGCTGACCTCCATCTTTGATCAGATTCACTGGAACCTGGTCATATTCAATGCCTTTGAGTGCAAAAGCTGGTGTACAGAAAGTTAAAAAAAAAAAAAAAAGTTAATCATTTTGTTGATACTGAAATGATTAAGTGAACAAATGCTGAGGCATGACTTACCAATGCGAACCCTCCAGGAGCAGGAGCTTCTGAAGTATCCATGAAGAACAGGCTGAACACAAACAGTAAGAAAAAAAGAAGAAGAAAAATCAATCAGTCCATTTGAAAACACATCACACTTAACTTTCCTTATTTCTGCTGCTTCACCTTTGTTTGTGTTGCCATAGCTCTTTGGTTCTAGTTTTCACACACAGCTCTACAGCAAGTAGTTTTTCTTTCAAAGAACCAAACTCATCCTCCTGCAGCAGCAGCCAATGAGATGAACTCCTAAACTCCCTCCTACTTTTACTCTTTGGTCCATGACTAAGCAACATTTTGGGTTTCATCTGGTTCACATTAGCGACCTCCTGCACACAGACACATACTGCACACACATGCTTAACAAGACAGCTAACAGTGTTATTACAGTACCTTTGCGAGGCAAACTAATGACAAGTGCATTGTTGTTTCTTTTGATAACGTTATCAGTTTTTTTTTTTTTTTAGGGATAAAGCTGCTTGCTTGTCGATTATATCCTGCACATTTCACGACACATTTACACTTCTTGTTCTCTACGATGAGAAAAAAAACACAGTTATTAAACACAGCTAAGCTACACTCTGGACCTGACTGTGTAACTCCCGTGGTTTCCAGCAGCTTTCTGGTCACAGTTCAACTCTTCGTTACATAACTTCCTGAAGACAAGCGAAGACTTTTTTTTTTTAAACCAATGGTTAGTCGAGTTTCCGCAACTGAGGCGGGACTATAAAAAATACGGACTGGTGATTGGATAGAAGGTTCCCCCAGCGAACCAATCAGGATGCGCAAATCAAGGGAGTGCGCTCACGGAGCCAATAGCAGCCGTTTGACGTCATCAAAGCCCGCCCACAGGTAATACAACTCAGAGTGGGAGACAGCTGAGTCCTGTCTTCACTGGCCAGCGTCTTACCTGAAGAATCCAGCAAACTAGCACATTAAAACCACCATGGCGTCAACAGCATTAAGATCTGTGCTCAAGACAAAGGTAAAAATTTTATTTTATTTTATTTTTTATTTTTTAAACTACAAATCTCTTCTCAGTTGCAAACTGCGCAGGCAAGGTTTTGACAGATCACATTGTTTACAAAATGCCATGTGTCATGTGCTGCTGGATTTAGGTCTGGACCTGCTCCACAGACTGATCTGTTTCACACAGATCCGATTTAATCCAGTTGTTTCATCTCATCAATTGACATTTGATGCATGTTTCCTGTTCATTCTTTTTTCCAGACCACACCGGTCAGCTTGACTTTGTCCCCTGCAGGCCTTTTCATAACTCCATAGTTTTTAGTTGCTCATTAATCTAGCAGGCCTTCAGCTGGCTGCAACTGGAAAAGACTGGTTGTATGCATGCAGTGTTTTACAAAATAAATTAACCAAACTTACATTTATAGCTTTTGGACAGATACATTGAATAGATTGCATTTGATAATTTCAGATTCCTTGTTGTTTTTTTCTCAGGTCCCACTTAAAGTTGGCCGTATGTGCTACTCCTCCTCAGTGGTGAGTTAAAGCATCGCACACTTTATTTTCACTTCATTAAATCAAATGACAGTTGCAATGTGGATGATTAATGTGCTGACTAAATGCAGATGTGTCGTCTCTTCACAGCCCACCACCAAGCTGTTCATCGATGGGAAGTTTGTTGAATCCAAGACTTCAGAGTGGCTGGATATTCACAATCCTGTGAGTGTTTCCCCCATCCCGAATCAATTACACACCATTCATTCTTATTATGTATTGAACATAGTTGGTTATTGTAGTTCCTACATTATGGTTCAATAGCTCTGATATGGCTCATGGTGGCAAAGTCTATAAAGTTGTTGAACCTGATAGATAACATTGAATGAAAGTGCTGCAAACGTTTTTTTCTTGTTTAACTTCCTGTAAGAGTTTTTAATAAAAATTTTATATGTATGTGTGTATGTAATGTGTTGTCTGTGCAGAGTGTTCTCTGACAGATATTAATTTTGTCCAATGAGAAACATTACTAAAACTTTAAAAACACTTGGAAAACGTCTGATAACCTAATAATCATAAATGTGCCCTGAAGGAAAATCTGTTATTCTGATAAACTCTGACCTACAGATTTGTAAAAGCAAATAATCACTGGTCAGCTGTTCACCTGTTAAATAACTTTCCCAGTAACTAAATTACCTGAGTTTTAATTTTATAAACCGACACCTCATTCTAACCACTGTCACCTCCACCTCTCTGCAGGCAACCAATGAGGTGATCGCCCGTGTACCCAAAGCGACCCAGGAGGAGATGCAGGCTGCCGTGAACTCGTGCTCCAGAGCCTTTCACTCCTGGTCCGAGACCTCCATCTTGGCTCGGCAGCAGGTCTTCCTGCGCTATCAGCAGCTTATCAAGGACAACATTGTAAGTCAAAGGGTCACAAAGTGTAAGGTGGAACAAAAAAACAACATCCTATTAACGTCCCACTTGATTTTATGGTTTTTCCCTCATTGCTTCAGTATCTGCTGATTACATTTAAACTAAATTCTTCTTTAGTTTGTTCTTTAGTTGAGTCTAAATAATAATGGTGATTCTCACGTGTTACAGAAAGAACTTGCAAAATCCATTACAGTGGAACAGGGAAAGACCCTTGCAGATGCAGAGGGGGATGTGTTCAGAGGATTGCGTAAGTTCAAGTTCCTCTCAAATGTGGCAACGAGTAGGTAAATGTTTACATGTAATGAAAACTGGTTGGAAGAATGGTTAATGAGTTATACTCAGCTCTGTCTGAGTCCACCAGGAAAAGGGCGATTTATTCAATAAGCTCTTTGATTATCACTGCAGGATAATAACTGCATTATGGAAAAAGTCATTTAATCTCTAGGCTTTTATTCTGAAAATACTGGAGTACAATTTTAAATATTTGGATTTCTTAAATTTGTTTTATTTGATATTTGATTTTTTCTTAATAATTTGATTATTACAATTTGACACCTGCAAAAAACTCAAAATAAACCAATACATCTTGTGCTTCACACTCAGTTTATTAATTTCCTTTTCAGAGGTTGTGGAGCACGCCTGCAGCATCACCTCACTGATGCTCGGTGAAACCCTGCCCTCCATCACCAAGGACATGGACACCTACACCTACCGCCTGCCCCTCGGTGTGGTCGCCGGCATTGCCCCGTTCAACTTCCCGGCCATGATCCCTCTGTGGATGTTCCCCATGGGCATGGTGTGTGGCAACACCTACCTGCTGAAGCCTTCAGAGCGAGTGCCAACCTGTGCCATGCTGCTGGCCAAGATGATGCAGGACGCTGGTGCTCCAGACGGGACGCTCAACATCATTCACGGCCAACATGCTGGTAAGAGCTGGTCTCTGGTACCTGTGGTTAAACACACTTCTGTGTCTAAACCTAATCGTAGATGGAAGATACTATTTGTGATTACTAAGATACCTGAGATCAGGAAATGTCGACTTGATAACATAACTTTCTGAATCTCAGTAATTGAGATGAATTATGTTTTAATTTTTAGCCGAACACATTGTTTTCAATCTAACTTCTGATGTGTTTTCAGTAAATCACGGCCACTTGTTAACACACCACTGAACAACAATGGTAGTTTTCTTTGTAAGTGTGGTGAAGTTTTTCTTTTCATAAACATACATAATTTTTTTGTATCTCTTCCTTTTTATCATAAGATTCAAGTGGAACCAAAATGAAAAAAAAAACAGCTATTTAAATTTTGCTAAATCAATAATTGTACCAAGTGAAAATACCACACATTTACTGGATCCATCCTCTCCAATAAGAGGGTTTGCAGTTTTTATTTTTTGTCTTTTATGGCAGCTGAGGTAATCATTAGAGTTGTGACAGTTGGTCAGACAAAACAAGACATTTAATTTGATGAGTGCGATTATTATTTATTATTATTTTCTAAAATTTAAGTAACAAAGAAATTAACTGACCAATCTACAAAATATTCCAAAGGTTAATTAAGAGGAAAAATAGATAAAAAGATAAACACAAAAAGGGAACATTTGGAGGGATAATTAATGAATCTGTCAAAAAAAAGAGGAACAATGTCCGTCACTCCCTGGGTTAACTGCATTACACAATATTTGACATATGAATAATTATTGCAGCTGATGAAAGGATGGTTGTGTCAATACATTTTATAATTGTCTTTTCTACCTCAGCTGTGAACTTCATCTGCGACAATCCAGCCATCAAGGCCATCAGCTTCGTTGGCTCAAACCAAGCTGGAGAGTATATTTATGAGAGAGGCTCTAAAAATGGCAAGAGAGTCCAGTCGAACATGGTGAGTATGAAATGATGCAACACCAGTTTAACGTGTCACGCACAGGCTGTAACTGTTCAGCAGGTGGCAGCATTGGCCAACACATGTTGTCGTGTTACTGACCCTGTGATTCAGAGACGATTCAAACCAGACACTGCAGCTGTGCATCATTGTTGGGGAGTCAAACTGAATTAAAATGTTCATCTGTTTATTTTGATTGGTGTCCCTCAATCCTTTATGCCAGTGACTAAAATGTGGAACAGGATCACTGTGTCCAATTTGTCGGTTGTTTGTTTATAACTCCCTGATATTATGTTCTCATTCCAAAGTAACTGGTTGCTGTAATGTGGAGATCAAACTACAGAAGGCTAACCACTTCTCATGTACTATAGGGAGCCAAAAACCATGGTGTGGTGATGCCTGATGCCAACAAGGAGAACACTCTGAACCAGCTTGTGGGTGCAGCGTTCGGGGCAGCAGGGCAGCGCTGCATGGCTCTGTCTACAGCCATCCTCGTTGGGGAGGCGAGGAGCTGGCTGCCGGAGTTGGTGGAGCGAACCAAGGCTCTGCGCGTGAATGCAGGTACCGCGCCCCGTCACCCCACCCTTCACCTCTGTGTCTCCTGAACCCTTGTTCCCCGGAGGCCCTTTGGTTTAGTCATGCCGGGCCACCCACGCCACCCAAACCACACCTCTCGCCTTTCGGCCTGTTGTAACTTCACATAGGACTCAGCTGGGATAAAGGGCTTGTTGAGTCAGCCATGCTGCAAATTTGTGGCCAGATCTGCGGCCCAGACCTAAATGGCGGTTCAGAGTATCAAATCCTATGAGAAAGTAAACTTATGTCAAGTAAAATGGAGAACGATTCTCCCTGTTCGCCGTGATATGAACTCTAATTTGTCTAGTGCACAGGAAACCCCTAAGTATCCATTTTGAGGGAGTGCCTCATGGTGCCCCTCGTCCCTGCTCTTTGTGTGTTCGAGGCATTTGAATGTCTGTGCCCTCATGTGCTCATATCATGCGAATGCAGTCGCATGTAACCCTCTAGCTGATTGTTTGTGGGGCCCCTGCTAGGAGACCAGCCTGGTGCAGATGTGGGGCCTCTGATCTCTCCCCAGGCTAAAGACAGAGTCTGCAGTTTGATCCAGAGCGGAGTGAACGACGGGGCGAAGCTGCTGCTGGACGGCCGAAACGTCAAGGTTAAGGGTTACGAGAACGGCAACTTTGTGGGTCCCACCATAATTAGCAGTGTCACGGTATGTGGCTGCAAGGTCTTTGCATGAATGCAAAAAATGTATTTGCATGAGAGTATTGTTAAAGAAATGAAGCTATTCAAATTGTTCACCTCTGTGTCATCACAGCCTGAGATGAAGTGCTACACTGAAGAGATCTTCGGGCCTGTGTTGGTCGTCCTCGAGGCAGACACTCTGGATGATGCCATCAGTTTGGTCAACAGGAACCCTTATGGCAACGGCACAGCTATCTTCACCACAAATGGCGCCACTGCACGCAAGTACACTCACGAGGTGGACGTGGGCCAGGTGAGCGGCTGCAACCTTCAAATGTCTTCCTCTGTTTTGGGAGAAAGGAGACATTCACATCCCTCTGTCATGTCTATACAGCAGCTCTGACAGGGAACACGTCACATTTCTGTTTGAAAACCTTAACACGTTCTAAATAAAACAATTACTTTCCATGTCAAGTATAGCCTTGTTTGCCCCCGACCTAAAATATACACATTTGGCAACTCTCTTCCTCCACTTCCCTACCGGTCTAAACTCCAAATAGCTACAGCAAATATGTGTCTGTCAAATGAAAACAGGGGGACATGGAAACATTTTTCTGGGAAGTATTCAACACAGGGAAATCTTAAATTAAACTCAGAAGGGATTCCTAGGAACCTGTTTAAGATACAAACGTAAATACGGCCAGCTTTCTTCCCTGTTTGTTTGCCTGTGGAGCCTAGTTATGCCCTGTGTTTGCTGTTCACATGTCGGGGAATGCTGTGCAGGCCATGTGCTGTAGTCCTCTCCAAACCTCGATGCAACAAACATCTACTTTTCTTTTTTTTCCTCTCCTGCACTTTCACCAAAAGGCCTTACTGTGTCCAAACTTACTCCTGATGTTTCAAACACTCTAACCCAACCATACCATGCCTCTATTGCTTTCATAACAAAATGTTTTATTTAGGTTTCTTTCCCTTTCATAAGAGCATGTTATGCGTACATAATTGCAAATATAGGCCGCAGTCCTAGCTGTGTTTAGGATCATGTAAGCTTGTTTTTTAAACACCATAGATGTACCACATCTTTCATCAGCTAAATCTAACTGTGCTAACAATTCGGCATCCCAGAGAATTGCTTTGCAAAGCTTACACTTATAGAAATGAAAGGGACAATCCTTGTTTGCCGCAGGTCGGAGTCAACGTTCCCATCCCTGTTCCGCTGCCAATGTTTTCCTTTACTGGTTCAAGAGGATCTTTCAGAGGAGACATGAACTTCTATGGAAAACAAGTAAGCATTTATAAATATGGAGTATAAATAAACAGCAACAGAAACACAAATGTTCAAATTCTGATGTCATTTTTATTTTATTTTTTTTTCTCTCCCTCTAGGGCATCAACTTCTACACACAGATCAAAACTGTTACCTCACAGTGGAAAGCTGAAGATGCCACTTTGAAAAGTCCTGCGGTCACCATGCCAACCATGGGACGCTAAATACTCCGCTAAATACACTCAAGTGCTGTTGTTCAGCAACATAAACCAGAACACCTTCATACCCCGTCTTCCAAGCATAAAACACTTGTGTCATGTTCACTGTGAATAGTTCATTAACACTAAATACTCCCCACTTTAAAAGACTTTATATTAGATGTGTATATACTGATGTCCTGCACATATGAACCACTGTGACCAAGATTTTAGCAATGCAAAAGGTCTGTACAGATTAGGTAATGTTTGTATGGATCCATGCCATTTCCTTTAAATACAACATTGTTAGTTACCATGGATATGTTGCTCTTTATTGCACTGACCTACTATCCAACAATCCTGTTTAGGAAACTCTATTTTCTGCACCATGTTTTGATTTGAGTGAAACGGTCCTTTAAATGGGTTGTAACATAATTCAAACAAACCTCATGTGTTAAAGAGTGAACTCACAAGCCATATATACATGTATAATGAGATATTTATAACAAGCAAACAAACAAACATCGTGTATTCTACCATACACATGATTGATACTCTAATCCAGAGTGTGATGTGCATCGTAGAGGCCACACAGAGGTCATGTGGTGTGTATATCCGGCAGCGTGTTTAGGTTCAAGGGCAGAACGGACTCAGGCGCCTGGGTGATGAAGGTCGCCGGGGAGTGCTCCTCTCTAATTCTGGAAGACAGTCATCATTATGCAACGCTAAAATGCAACCGTATTGATAAATCACATGTAGGCACTCATGTTCTCACAGCCAATGCTTTTCAGCTAAACATGGAATGTGGGACCAATAAATCTACACAGGCTTCGTAATTGCAAGGATGAGGTACAACTTTTATTCTCGTACATTCCTTTAGTGTCTTACCCGGCAGCATCGCTGTCAATAAGGCTCTTCTTCTCAGAGGAGGCAGACAACGCCAGATGTTGGCTGACTTTCCTATCAGGAAATTGCAGAGTTGCAGTTAAATACAGAACCTCATAGAGAAAAGCCATGTTTTAGCACAGTGCTGTCTATTCACTCAGGCCTGCAGTGTGTCTCGGAAAGGGGTTACTCTGGGTCGACACAACGCTCATAGTGCTAACCGACTCCGGAGTCACCAAATGTTTTGTGTTTTTCTTCTGGACTAGGTACGAGACCATGGTTACCATGAATATACGTCTCCTCCTGCTCGCTATACCCCCATACATCCAGATCCCCTGCACACTCCTTTCTGAAAATCATGTTACCAGCTGCTCTCTAACCACAAGCGTTCAAAGAACAAAATAAACTGCTGGTGCACGTGAAGAAAGGCCAATAGGCTGAAAGCAAATCGACGTGACCAGATGTTTGTTTCCAAGCACACGACTCTGCGGCTGGGCCTATTTTTACTATTGTGCCCAGACTCTTTCTTCATTCTTTTTAAGCAGCTGGATGGAAAAGAAAATTGGTTGAACCCTAACTGGTGTTTTATGGTATCCTCTTCTGCTGAGAAAATGGCTGTTTAAAACATTAAAAAGAGGGAGGAGTCACCAGAAGTTCAGCCTGAACTACTGCTTGGTGTCACTGCACTTTGTTCTTCAGAGTTAATTGATGTTGAAGTTTCAGCTCATTTTAGAGGATTATAAACAGACTTTAATGTATTACCTAGGATGAAGTCAATGAGAGATGAACAAGCAACTGTCAAGTCTAAGTCAAACATAAACAATTACTGTGAAGTTTTATTACCGTTCTCTCTGCCCATTCATTTTAGCAAACAGAAGCCTGAGCACTTGCTCCTTCTGCTCCCACGTGAGGTCTGAGATTTCAACTTTGCTGCCTGGTTGATGTGTCCTAAAAACAGGAAATTCAGAATCAATATTAATCTCTGCTATTTGTACAGATTCATTCACAGACACAGGTTGCATGAGGACGAACATGTGAAGAGTGTTAAAAATTTGATGACCACCGACTGAGCTGCTGGTGACTTGACACTAATAAACACGAGGAATTAAAAATATTCAAAACACACAGTAGCACAAGTCATGGAAATAAAGGGAAGTAGACCTACCACATCGCAGCTGCCTCCATGTCTGAGTAGATAGAGTTGGTACTGTGGGGGCCTTTGTTGAAGGTGCGGATGGGGGGAAACTTTAGCTTTCCAGCTGTGGCTTCTTTCAGCCTCCAGTGATAAGCCTGTTGAGCCTCCTTTTTCTGTTGTGACCTGGTGGTCATAATCTGCTCCTTCACCTCAGCCAGTGACGCATGGAAGAACTCCTCCAGCTCTGTGCGCTGCTCTACTATGTTGCTCGCTAGCTGCTTGATATGCTTCAGTTCTCTCTCTCGCATGAGGAGCACCTTCTGTAGCTGCTCCAGCTCCACCTCGCTGGCCTGGGATCTGACCAGCATCTTCTCCTTTTTCTCTTGCTCTGACTCCTCAGCTTTAAGCTTTATGGTATGCTCCAGCGAGGCTACCTTGGCCCTCAGTTTGGAGAGCTCATCTTTTTGGGCCTCCATCTGAGCTGCATTCTTCTTTACCATCAACACAAAGTTGTTCTGGGTGAGTAGAGTGAAGAACACAGTAGTGAAATGGGTGACACCCAGCTAACATTCACGCCAATATAGGCTCAGAACAAACGGTGATTTGTGTGCTCGCCTGTGCTGCTGAGTGAGTGGCCGAAGCTTCAACAAGGCAGATTTGCTCCCTCGATTGACTGTCATCATCAGAGGTAAGATTAATGTGCCCATTATTTGTTTGTCTTAAAGAATCAGTGCCAGAAACCGGTAAAGGAGAAGCCACTGAATTTGAACCCATACACCCGTGGAAACTCACCACAACCACTGACCACTGAGAGGCTGGGTAGTAGTCAGGAGGTGGGGGGGTGGGAGTAGGACCACAAGCAAAATACACAAGGTCAGCACAAGTAAACAACACAAGGGAAAAACCACCTGAAATATATTCTGAGCAGATCTGACAAGTGTTTCATAACTGAAATGACTCTGTGGAGATGAATAGTCTCTGTCCAACGACTGCTGAGGCCTAATAGTAACGTTGCTGTTTGCTGTCCTATGGTTCAAACATACCTTCTCCAGTGCCAGCGCGGCATTTTGCTCCGACAGTGAGTTGGACAATCTCTCCAGGTCCTCTGCCTCCTTCATGTGATATTTGAGTGCTTCATTGAGACGAACATTCTCCTTGAACACAGAGCGTGAGGCATCGTCCAACTGCCTAAATAGTTTACAGGACAAACAAATGAGCCACTGAGAAATTTGCCTCTAATTATGGACACCACTATGAATCTTAATTTTGTGCCTGTCAGCATTTGTACACAGTTCGGTTTTATTTAAACCTGCACAGAGTGTCCTGAGTAGAATAAAACAAATGCTTTATGAAATATTTTAAGACTTTAAATGTGAGGGTGTTGAGTTCTCACCGAGTGTCGAGCACATCGCACGTTGTTGTACTTGCGTTTTTTTAAGACAACCTCAGTGTGTTCAAAATGAAATCAATTACTGACACTAAGACCAAGGCGACAGGACCACACCAATATCAATGTTGATGTTTTATGAGCTGTAAAAAAATAACTAAACATAGCAGAGGCGAAATATACATCCCATGGCCTCAAAAGTAATAAACTCTGGTCTTCCATAGACTCTTTACACTCCTCCTTCCAGGACATTCTGGGACAGCAGAGGATGTGATCATTGGCTTAGGTGATGTACACTATCATGAACATGACGAACCAGTGTGGTCACCAAAATAACATTAGTTCTAGTTATATATATTTATACACATAAACACTTACGTGAGTAAATTATTTTTTCTTTGGACTCTGAGCACATCAAAGTGCAGTTGGAAGAATTAAATTTAGGTTGTAAAGAGACAGTGGAAACACACTCACACAATGGCTTCATTGTGGGCCTTTTCCACCACCATGGATATCGTTTGCTCAGCTTCATTCTCCAGGCGAGCCTGCAGGCAAATGTATAAATTACGGACAGATGTATTTCACAGTAATTTCATCACATCACATCTTTGCTGCCTTCCACGTGGATGCGGTCGGGATAGTTTTAGATAACTCTGTTCGGTCTGGACAAACCTTTTCCTTGAAGAATTTACACTCCGCTGTGTTAAGGTTTTCTCTGTGCTCCTTCGCAGCATTATTCATGCTTTCTCTCATCTATAAAATAAAAAGGTCATGGTTAGATGGTAGCATTTAACACCTTGGTAAAAACAACCACTCTTTAATCAGCAATGTTTTTCAGGCTCCTGGTGTTTTTTTCCTCACGTCGTTGAGCTCCTGCTCCATCTGCGCTTTCCTCTTCTGAAACTCCTTAATCTTCTTAAACCCATCCTGGATCATGTTAAAGTCACATGACTTCTTCCTGAACAGTTCCTTCATCTCGCTGATTTGAAGTGTATAATCTTCAACCTGTTAAAACAAATCTTATAATTAGATACACAAAATGAAAAACATATTAAATCTACGCCCTACATATTAAACACAGACCAAAGCAGTAAAAATGTATACGCTCATCTCTCATCTATATAATATAGCTGCTATAGACGTTTCCGCAGATGCATCTTGTATCAGTTACAGGGAGGAAGATTTTTTTTTTTTTTTTTTTGTCCCAAAGTTCACAGCGGCCATAATCTTTTGCCAACTGAAGCACAGATCAGTCAAGCTAAATACCTCAAGATGCTACTGTGGAGAAGCCAGTCTGAGCAAAAATGTGACAAAGTGACCAAAGTCATGAGAGACTAGCAAAACATGCACCCACAAACATGTACATGACGACTAAATGAGAGGTTATCGACCATCTGATTACAACCTTAAGCCTAATCGTTATTCTTCAGATAACTCAGTATACGTTTGTCTACATCAATGCAACCGTCAGCAGTGTTTACACAAGCTGGTTTGCATCATATGCCATTTTTACTCTCAGTTATCAATCAAAAACATGAGCTAAAAAAGAAAAAAAAATCCAACAATGAGCAGTGTCACGTGCATCTTTCTTGTCCTCTCTTGCTGCACACTAACTGCAGTTATAAATCTTTATAGAATAATTATTTGGACGACTTAATATCACAACACTTGAAGTGTTTCATCATGTCTCCGCTCAGACAAAAGCCAGAGCAATTCACGTTCCACACGTGCCTTTGATGCAGTAGTTTCCATTAGCTAAGTTAATTTTCAAGATGAGCCGTTTTATCACTTCACAATAAGAGCGAGGTTGTGAACATGTCTTGAATTCCCATCTTTAGAGGCAACCACAGGACAGTATTTTTTTTCCCCCGTGCTAAGTGGACATATGTGACAGCTCCATACATGTCTAAAATAGGGATGTTTCATGTTGGTCCAGACCATGCCTCTTTTTTCTTCATCAGAAGCTTATTGGACTCCATTTAACCAGTATGAAGTAAGAGCTGCAAGATTGAAAACAGCTGCTAGCAGAACAGGCTAAAGTTTTTTGTCTAGTAAAGCCACTCGAATTTGCCATGTCAGTTTGATAGCTTGATCTTAACTACAAGCAGCAGGGCTCTGTGAGGATTAAAGGAGGATAAAAGGAGTCAACTTAAACTGGTATTTCAGAGTAACATGTGAGGTCTGGTTAACACGTCAAGATGTGCAGTACTGCTGCCTTTTCCCCCAACCAAGCACTTTTAAATTATGTTTTTTTTTCCTGTGGCCACTGACATGGATTAAAATAACGATAGACCATGTAACTCGGAATGTACGGGTTTGTTCTTTTGTTTTATGGTCGCTTTGTTTGGTTGTTGTTTTCTTACATAATAAATGTCAACATAATTACACACAAGACAGCTGTTATAAAACGCAACGCAGCACATTTTTGAGATGCTACAGGTTTAAAGTTGCGCACCGTAAATCACAACGATGCCGTATTCTGCCATGAACACGCTAACTCGTGCATGTTTTGTGGGCCAAGTGAAAGTTCGTGTTGCCTTTCTTTTCTTGTGGTTTTGTTTTAAATGAACTCACCAGTTTGTTTTGCTCCTCACGTGCAAGTGCCTCTTGAGTCTTGATGCTTCTCTGCAGCCTGATGATCTGTTCAAATAAGTGCTACTTAGTTATTTGTAATAAATAAAAAAAAAAACACGGCTAGCATCATTTCTCTTTTTACGTTCAACCTTTACAACAGTGACTTTGACTGACCTTCTCCTCTCTGGCTGCATCCTGACTCTTCATGAACCCGGTCATGTCCAGGGCATCCTTCTCCGCGCGGTACAGTTGGTTGGTGAGCTCCTCGTTGACTCGTGCCAGTTTACGACAAGCCTCGCGATACTGCACGAGCGACTGGTCGGTGACCTGTAACCTCAACTCCCACAGAGCAGCGTTGGCCTTGGCCTTCTCCATATCTGACTCTTTGTCGACCTTTGACTCATGTTTACCGTCTTTTTTCCCTTTTCTGTAACGAAGTATTTAAAATGTAACGTCAGTATAATTACGTTTTATCGTCAAGTAAAAAAAAAAGAGAGTGAGAACAAACTGAACAAATGTATGCACTCACCCGGCTTTCGCCCTCTTTACTTTGGCAGCTTTCTTCTTCGGCATCACTGCTCCTTTTAGCGACTAAAATTCAACCGAAAAAAAAAAAAAAAAAAACAACCTTACGTTGCCATAAATAGGAGAAGTAGCAGA
Organism: Polydactylus sextarius; assembly: GCA_016801845.1. Lineage (NCBI taxonomy): Eukaryota > Metazoa > Chordata > Actinopteri > Polynemidae > Polydactylus > Polydactylus sextarius. The sequence continues at coordinate 9,445,829 of CM028919.1, forward strand.
GTAATTTTATTTTACAGTTGCTAACCCTAACGACGGTTAGCTCCTGCAACCTGCTGAGTGTTTGTGTGGTGCCGTTGCCATGGAGACGACGCGGCTTACGTTTCAACTGTTCCAGAATCCTCAGCCTCGTGTTTATTTAATAAACACGGCATCATTTTAAGCTAGTTTACTTGGTAGTGTATGCAGTTTATACTGTGGTAATTTTATGTCTGACGTGCATTTTATATTTCTGTAAAAAAATACACAATTTACTCATTTATGTCAGTGACATGAATTATAAGATAAGTGACTAATTTTAAGGCAGTAAGTTTATTACCATTGTTGTACAATAAAGAAGTAAAAATACTTCACTGCTGAACTAAAGTATGTTTTAGGAGTAATCTGTACTTGATTTATTATTATTATTATTATTATTATTATTCTTTATTGCCATCTGTATCATATTTAATACATGTCTCTAAAAATGATCAGCATATATCAAACAAAAAATAGATTAAAAAAAAGTTTAATATCATAAAAATAATAAGAATAAAATATTTTTTAAAAATTACAAATGTAATTATACAGCATGTTTTCCCTTTTCTTATTTAATCTGTTGAAGGTTTAATAAACATACTTACATTTTTACTTTGCTACATTTTCTAACTTAATTTCGATCATGAGTTTAATCAGTTTTCTCTACAGCTACGGTTTAAGACTATGAAAATCATGTTTGAGGGTTGATGTAGCCTCCATCTTAAAGGGTGGATGGATGGAGAAACTACTACTTATATTCACTGTACTTCTACTCATGTTTGACTTTCAGGTACTTTATTTCACATTGTTTATTACTTTATTATTGTTGGTAACCATAGGCAACAATCAATATATTTAGATTTGTAGATACATGTGATCCTATAGTTAGTTGATTATTTTCTTTTTAAATAAAGTTTTATTTAGAAACATTGTTGCATGTCACATTGCTGCAGCCTATGTATGTATAGTTCCACTGTGATTTAGTTAAACAATCTTTCTCAAGGTTTGATATAAAAAACAAAACAAAACAAAAACAAAAAAGAGAAGAAAACACTTGTGTTAATACATGAAGGAACTTTGACCAGATGAGTGCTGAGAATAACTATGGAGTGACACTATATGTATACACAATGTGAAAATATATTAAAATAGTAACTAAACTACAAAGATCAACAGTGAAATACTGGATAATAGTGGTTAAAAAATTCAATTTAAATAACAAAAAAACTATGAATATTTTATTGTATAAACATTGTTTTCCACTTAACTCAAATATGTGTAAAAAAACACATCATCAGTGAAGCATTTACAACACAAAGATCTCGAAAATGAAGCAGCTACATTGTTGATTTTTTTTTTTTATATATATATATATTTTTTTTTTAACTTTCTTTTTTTACTTACATGTACAAATATCTTCCATCATCATATATTTAATCAGTACACCTGAATTTATTACTTGTACATAGTAAACATTAGAAGAACACTTGAAAATATACATGAAAATCAAAATTAATTTATGTTTTAACAACAAGAAGCTATGGCATGAAAACATATCATATCACAAGCCCCAACAATGTTCATTATATTTCAGATATCAGCTAATAGGCTTATTTGTAACATGTAAAAAATCAACTTGATACTGGGATATCAACACTTCTCCCTTTTCATGTGTATTCAGCTTTTATTAAAAATCTATCTGTTTGTTTTAGTCAACCAAGAGTCAACATCCCTGTTAATAAAAATGTCTAAAATGTATGAAACATGGACGTGCTGAAAAGTCTTACATTTAAGAGACAAGAAGAGTTAAATGTAACATTTTGTCTTCCATTAATAATTCAACAATTATTAAGAACGTCTGTAATTCATTTTCTATTTGTTATCTAATGAATACTCTTTTAGATGTCTAAAAATTACCAGCAACTTTTAATTAACATTTCCCTCTGTAACATTTGTTTTTGAACTCATGGTTGCTGTTTTGTGTTTGTCTCAATCAATCAACCAATCACTGTGGCAGATGATAAGATACAGACGTCTGTTCTGCTCAACATCGTCTGGACTGACAAAGAATGGCTGTATTTGTCACTTTGTCTTGTAATTACAGCGTTTTCATGCTGGACTCTATCAAACAGGATCTGTTTGCACATGATCTCCTCCCACATGATGACATGAGATACATTTGGCCCCTGTCAGCAGTATTGTCCATGTTGTCCTGAAAAGAACTATGTGTTACTTGCTGCCATCCCCGCAGTTGCTTTTGCTGTAGTTATGGGAAAACCACTAAGATCAACGTAAATGCAGTTGGCTTACATCTTCGACAAAGCTCCTCCAACAGAAACAATGTAAAGTTAGCACAGGTCATAATTCAAGCTCAAAACCGCTGAATTCTCTCCATCATCTTGTTCGGCTTTCTGCAGGAGCTTGAGAATGACCAGTGCAGATTATTCATCAAACAAAAAAGAGTAGATATTGCATAGCAAAAGTGTTGGGTGTAGCTACTGTAAACTGAATCATATAGGGTCGCTCGCTGCTCTGGCATCATGAACAGAGTTTGAAGACTAAATTTAAAGGTAATTACTATGACAGTGAGGAGAGAAAACTGAAATAACCCTGAGCGTTTCAAAGCTGTCATTATCATTGGAATTGTAATGACAAGGTTTGGGTCTCTTCAATGGACTTTTTGGGGTAGGACACCCACAAACATGGCATTCCTGAGGGCAACATTGCAGCATATTAATGATATATTGCACAGTGTAGATTACAAAGCTGGGGTCCCTTCTCATGGTTTACGGTTTCAGTTAACTTGAAACAAAATACCAAACCTTGTATTGAAACTACTTCTTGTTTAAAACATGGTGTTTGTAATGTGCTGTGTCATGTTGTAAAGGGAAATTTTACACACTTTAAACAGCAGCAGTATGCAGTTAGACGACAGCCTTACATGTTTTGGTAATGTATAGATTTTCCATGTAGATTTGGTTTGTTTATCAAAATGTCACAATTTTCTTCTGCAAAATCTAAATTCGAACAACATTTTACTTTCAAATCCTGTTACATCACATTATACTGGCAAAATGGTAAATTAGGGTGTCGCTTTAAAATAAAAATATAATTCATGCTCCAAATGTTTTTATGGTGGATTGCAGCTGTCTAAACACTGAACGTTATCCATACTACCTACAACATTTACCTCAGGATGTGTTCATGTGTGACCATTAACAGCAATTTCAAACTGAACACTCGCTGCACATAACACTTGTTGTCTTTAATATTTCTAATAGGGCATTTTATAAATTTAATTTAGGCTTTATTAGTGATCACACTGTTAACATGCATCCAAGACATCCATGGGCACTAGTCAGTGAGAGGTCCTGCACATGTAGGCTTTGATAGGGGCGAACGACCATTCTGGTGAGCCACAGGATTGAAAAAAGTACCCACAGTATTTAGAAAAAAGGAAGGAGGAAAGAAAGTCCAATATTTTTAGTCCAAATTACAGTGTTGGAACAGTGCTTTGCACAGTCGAGTGTCCTGGGAGTGGAGTGGCATGATGGGTGAACGCTGGTGCCAAGCCCCACCCTCCCCACATTGTCCTTTCTGTGGACTTCCTGCACTTTCTTGTGCCCATCTGCAGGACCTCTGCCCTCCCCCTTACCCTGAAGGCTGGGCTTGACTGACAGCTCGGTTTCTGCCTCAGTCGCCCTCTGCATGAGTTGAAACAGTCTCATTTTGGCGCATGTTAAGACAGGGTTGGGACAGGGTCAGTTCCCCAGGGATGCCTCAGTTGCTAGACTACCAGCGCCTCCAGTTTCAGATCTCTGTCGTCTTTCTGTTGATACACACAGTGGGTGAAAAATATCACAGCCCAGTACAAATCTCAGTTCATGTAAGGTCTCTTTGAGTTGATGTGCCTCTGTGCTCCACTGCTGCTGGATGTTGTTGATGCCTCTGCATCCTGCAGTCAAAGCCACTAACTGTGACCATTACATTACATGAGGAAGCATTAACCGATACACTGCAAGCATGGCTTATAATACCGTGCCAAACACCCACCTAAAGCAGAGAAACAGCCACTCATGCTTTTCATGCATTCTCTCGTGAAACGTGCCCTGCTGCCCAAATATTTTTCCCTTGGAAAGCCTGTGGTTAACACAGAGATGAGTGGGAGTGAGATGATTGCTAACATTCTTTTAACTTTTATGCCAGCTGGAGTGCAGGTCACATTTGCATTTTTTAAGGTTGGTGAAACTGCTGCAGTGGATTTAATGTGGTGATTATTGCTGGATCATGAAAAGGAGGTTGAGTGATTTTTTTATATCATTATTATTATCATACATGCATGACTCATTCAAACTACTGAACATGACTCGGTAAAAGTGGTAGTACATAGTAAAACATCCCTTCAATCTTAGGATGACTCACATTTTCAGTCAGAAATTTTTTTTTTTCTTTTTGAAGTTTCTTTGGTTTCATTTATTTTATTCTCCCACGAAAACCTCAAAATAATTAAACATTGTAAAAACTCACCAGCACTTACATGGTAAAGGTTAATTCCAAAATGTTTAAGTTGCTCCTCTTAAAACTGCAGTAATTAATTTCAAAAACGTGCCTGCTTAGTACAAACTTACATCACTTCTAATTAAGTCAAAATGTGACCACTTGTCACAAAAGTTGCAGGGTGAAGGGTTTTTCTGAGTCAAGTTACTATTCAAGTCTTAAATACACCCATAAAAAGTATTTTCAGACCATTTCTTTTGAATTTCTTTGCAGCGAACCCTTCATTTTGACTTCTTTATAAACTCCATTCTTCTTTCTTGAGGGTTTTCTTTCTTTTCTCTTTTCTTTTTTTTTTTTTTTTTTTTTTTTTTTTTTTTGGCTGTAGAGTTACCAGTAAAGATGAGGAGGGGAGAAAAAAAACCAAGTCAAAAATAATTCTACTCCTCCTCTTAAGAAAAAAAAAAAGGAAAGCTGTTGGTAGGCAGGTAGTCAGCTCCCAGGAGGGGGGACTCCTGATGGAGTTGGGATGGACCGCCACAGGATTGGTTGATGGCTGCTCCCGGTGTGGCCTCATGCCAAGCCCTTATGTCTTTATATACTGTAAACGGATGACCGGACAGTCCTGAGTGTGCATCGCATCCACTCTGCCTTTCTCCATCTCTCTCTAGGGGCCTCTCTGTCTGTCTCTGTCTCTCTCACTGCAACATCCACCAGAGACTTCTTTCTCCTTCCTCAGCTCCTCTTTTTCTGTGAAACTTTTACTCCAGCTGTTATAACCTCTCTCCTCTCCGGCTCTGAACACAATGGCCACGCCGAGCCTGCTCCTCACTTTATCCGTGTGGCTTCTGGCTGGGAGCCTCATAGCGGAGGCGACTTACTACCGGCACCACCGGTACATCCCCCACTTCTACCGCTACCGGGAGCACTCCGCCAACACGGAGAACCTCCTCCCTGAGGTCTCCAATCCTGTGCCTGAAGTCTCGCAACCCGGTGTGCCGACCTACCCCGAGATCCCTGAGGTCTTCCACCCGGCACCTGAAGTCATCCCTGTCATCCCAGAGGCTTTCCACCCGGTCCCGGAGGTGGTGCATCCTGCACCTGAGCCTTACCACCCACCTGAGGTTTACCAAGCTGCACCCGAAGCCTCCTCCCCAATTATCATCACTAGGGTTTTCTATGGGATCATGTTTGACGCAGGGAGCACCGGCACCAGGATCCACATCTATAAGTTCATCCAGAAAGATCCTGGTAAGTGCACCAGCCTCCCTGTCTCTCTCTCTCCCTCCCTCTTTCTCTCTCTCACTCACTCTCTCTCTCTCTAAACTAATAGCAGGGCTTTGCACATGCTGCTGGCTCCCACTCTGTCTGCTTGCTGTTAGGTCATTCACTGTGTGGTGTAAAAAAAGGAGGACAAACATGCACCAGCAGAGTGCACGGGCAATACAGTTTCTAAAAGTAGCCAAGGTGGACATTTAATTTGCCCTGTCTGACTCAACTGTGTAGGAAGCAGACCTCTAAAACTGAAAACCAGGATGTAGGTGAAGTGCCACAGTCTAAATATCATGAGCCGTTGAAGAAAAAAAACTAAATGAAATTACATGTGCTGGAGTTTCTTTTTTGTACATCTCTGAATATTACCCTGTTCTCTGATTTATGATTTGTCTACTGACTTCTCTCCTTTTTTTTAGTCGAGCTGCCGGTTCTGGACAATGAGATGTACCATGCAGTGAAGCCTGGACTGTCTGCTTACAAAGACAACCCCGAAGAGGTATGTTTGTGTGTTTACACCATCACTTATTAGTAATTATCAGGTATATTATGAAGATGTTGCTGTCTGCAAAACACTAAACCGCTGGGATTTTCTTTGGGTTGGGCTCATGTGATGTAAACATGGGTGTAATTATAAAAAATGCCTCGTGTTGATGCTGTCACTACTGCCCACTCCTGTCTGCTGTATTTACCTTTGGTTTCAACAAGACTTTAATCTCTAAATACATTTTTTTAAAGTTAGATTATGATGATTATCTTTGCTTCTGTCTTTCTGATTTGACCGCCATCTCCTCCTCAGGGTGGCAACACCGTCCGTCAGCTGCTGAAAATTGCCAAGAAGACGGTGCCGGAGGATGAGTGGAGGAGGACCCCAGTGGTCCTGAAGGCCACGGCGGGTCTGCGTCTGCTGCCCGAAGAAAAGGCCAACGCTCTTCTGACTGAGGTGAGGCACGTTTTCTCTCTGCCCTCAGACAGTTTGGCACAGAAACCACCCGTCCCGCCAGGGAATGGGATGAGAAACCACTAAGTGCTTACAAGTGTCACTGAAAAAAAAGAAAAAGAAAAAAAAAAAAAAGGCAAGCGAGTCTGCCCATTTGGTGGCTATCATGTTGCAAAAAAACAGCTGTTGTGGGGTTGTGTGGAGTAACCATATTTGTCATTTAAAGTATTAAATCCAGGCTACTGTTCCAGCCATGCTTGTGGTTGAGTTATCTGTCACTCTGAAACAGACTCAGTATGTCTTCCAGAGTCTGGATAGACAACATCCTGACAACACCCTTTTGGCCGTGTAGTTCAGTATAATGACATTGTGTGAGACAGTGGTAGTGAATGACTCTAATGAAATGATGACACACGTTTTCCACAGGTGCGAGAGGTATTTGCTGAGTCCCCTTTCTTTGTGCCAAACAACAGTGTTTCCCTCATGAACGGAACAAACGAAGGTAAGTCATCGTTAAACACATACGCCACATAAAAAACTTGTGGTTTTGTTGATTTTTGACTTAGATATTATCCGATCAGGTGCTTTAACTACCCCATTCACTGAAACCGTATCGAAAAACAACTGGTCATGTAATTCTTTTTTAACAAGAGGTCTGTCACTACCTCATTGAGACAAATAAATATGCCAGTGTGAGTCGATGTCCCACGCCCAATAATTTAGTACGATCCTCCACATCACTCATTAAGACACCCTCACTGTGTTGTGTTTCATCATACACCACATCATGTGCCATTCATTATCCACACTTTATGAGTGCAATAAGTTGACATCTGAGACAATTGTAATTACCTGGGCTGGTCTGCAATCCTACGTGTTGTTGGTACTTTAATATCGGCTTAACGAGGGACAGCATGACTAAAAGTCATCTCCACTTTATTGAACACGTTTGAATGGGGAAACCTCAGAGTTTTTACTAATGTAGACCTTTTTTTTTTTTTCTTTTTTTTTTTTTTTTTTTTTACCCCTGTGCTGTTTTCAGGAGTCCTCGCCTGGGTCACAGTGAACTTCCTTACAGGTAAGACATTGCTTGTGTTTTGCTATGGTAGTGTTAGTGGTCAGGAGGTTCATATCTGAGGCTCCAGTGTACACAGAAGTCCGGCAGTGAAAGACTCTTGTCTCCTGTCTGAGGTTATGAGTTTGAATCACTGGCCTAACACAGGCTGCTGCAGTATTTCCTCACATTTTTCACTCAGCTATGGAAAAGCATTTATTTTTCAAATGGCATTTATTTTAAACAACAACCATAAGCTCAGACCTGGAAAATTGTTTTTTTTTCCACATTGTGGGCAGAGACAAGATCTGTTAGCATTTATCATTCTGACAACACTTGTTCACACAACATGCTCTGTTCATGGTCCACTGATGAATAGCATCTTATCATGAGTTTGGGATGGGTTTAACTCTCTGCTTCTTTTTTTCTTAAGGCCACTTGTACTCCAACACGAAGAGGACAGTGGGGATCCTTGATTTGGGTGGAGGATCTACACAGATCACATTCCTTCCCAAGTCAAAGGTGAATGAAATATTTCATGTGATGAATATATATATTTTTAAATAAAATATCCCTGCAAAAAAAAACTTAATAGCTTATCATGTTTATCCAACAGAAAACCATCCAGTCTGCTCCCACCAGCTACATTGCCAGATTCAACCTGTTCAACAGCACATATCAACTCTACACACACAGGTGAATAACATACAAAGAAATGATGCTTTATTCTCTTTGGTTTTTCTCAAAAATTCACTCTTTAGTACTCTGTGCAGTAAAACATACATATCTATCTGAAACTTACCATAATTGTATATCATCATCACGTAGTTACCTTGGAAATGGACTGTACGCGGCTCGATTGGCAACTCTTGGAGCGCTAGGAGCTGATGGTAGAGTATCTAAAACCTTTCATCACCTTTCGATTTGCACTCATTTTTTCATGAATGTAAACACTTGAAGATGATAAACACTTTCTTTGTTTTTCCCAGGCCTAGATTGGAAAGTCTTCACTAGCTCTTGCCTTCCCAAAAAATTCAGAGAGGAGGTGACTTTTGGAGGAACCACCTACAAAGTTAGCGGGATTCCAGACGGTGAGATAAAAGCACTCTGAGGTTTTGATATCTTTCCCGGTGTCTTGGATCCAGCAATCCACGCATTCCTTTCTTTGCTCTGGAACACAATAGAGTACAGTACAATACAGTCTCACATGAGAACATTTATCCGCTAAAGCTGCTGTAACCTTGGCGCCAAACGCATGTTTTGTCATCCCCTCGCTCTCTGTGTTCCCTCTTGAACAATTATACTGCAGTGAACCTTGTATTTAAACGAAAAGAAAACTGTCAGTTAACTTCACAAATAAGGCAGTCACTCCCATACCACAGTCAAGTAGCCAGAAGATGCTGGGCTTGTCCCTGAGTTGTTATTTTTTTTGTGTAACGAGTGGCTTGATCTGGACCGCTCACAATTATGTGGTAAAAATAGACAGCCCAGCAGTGCTGCGCTTACTGCCGCTCTTGTCAGCACATGGTTTTGCCGGCAGCAACTGTGCCAACCATACCCATGGGGCTTTGTCAAAACTTGTCCTTCTGGGGCTTCCCTTGTATATAATCTGGTGAGCCCCCGGCTTCAACCTGTGGCTGACCTCAAACTGAGGCTTTTGTCTCGGCCCCGTCTGCATACCATACATTGCTGCATCCAAGCACATTAAACTGACTGTTTACTGCACATCTTTTTATTATTTGGTTAAATTATCCTGCTACAAAACTTAATTTTTTACCTCATCTCTCCTCAGGCTACGCCGGCTACAAGCTTTGCTACTATGAGGTGATGAAGGTAATCAAAGGCATCGTGCACCAGCCTTATGAAGTGAAGGGCAGCAGCATCTTCTACGCTTTCTCCTACTACTTTGACAGAGCTGTGGAGTCTGGTCTCATTGGTGAGTGGGCACAGACCAAAACGTCACCTTCCAGTGGCATATATCTTTCATGGTAATTATCATATTTTGCACAAAATAGGTATTCAAATTGTATGTTTGTTTTTTTTTTTTCCTGCACAGATGCCAGTCGAGGTGGTGCAATTGAAGTCAGGGATTTTAAGAAGAGAGCCAAAGAAGGTAAGAATTACACGTTGGATAAACTTGTGTTTGAGACAACCTTACAAGTTATATATATTTATCAGTCATCCAACCGCTGAAACTTCATGCAAAACAGTTTATGCTGTAAACAGCAAGAACACTAAAGCTTGTTTGTGCCCAAAACACTCAGTACAATGGCGCCAAATTGGCACAACTTATCCTGTCAAAAAAGAATTTATAACACCAGTAAAATGTAACCGATTATTTACAAAAATGTGCGATGGAGACGGATCATAATACAAATGGAGCTTATTATAGGGTAGATATATGTTAACACCACTATAAAACATTTTAGTATGTTTAACCGATGCACACCATGCTTATCAGGTCCAGTTTGTGACACATGTAATATCCATGTAGACGCAGATTTATAGCAAGGAGGAATGAGTTGGTGTGTTATGCAAGGCTGTTTGTGTTGCAAGAACAGTCACATGGTCTCGAGGAACGCGTCTGGCTCAGGCTGGGTTGGCAGCTGAGCTAAAAGATGTCTGTCTGGCCCAGGCAGGAGGGCACCTGACAGCCACACACCACCTGGGGGTTGACACATGCTGAAACACACACACACACACAACGCCACAACCCACCCACAGCCTGTTGCTGACCCTCAACCGTTCTCCTCGCACCTTTGTGTTTACTCATCCAAAACAAAACAGAAAGGTCATCTTTTAATCATGTAACACAAGGGTTAGAAAAGGAGAGAAGGTTTTTTTCTGCTTTTTTGTTAACGTCATGTCATGTCTGAAACCTGTGGCTTTTTTTTTTGTTTTGTTTGCAGTGTGCAACAAAATGACCAAATACCGTGCTATCAGCCCCTTCCTCTGCATGGATATGACATATATCACTTGTCTGCTAAAGGAGGGCTTTGGCTTCAAGGACAGCACTGTGCTGCAGGTGAGCAAATCAGAGCAAGGTTACTGTGGAAATACAATGTGAATACAATGCGAAAAGCTTCAGCACGTGGTTTTTGACAGTAACCGTGAGAAAAAGTTTTATTTCTTTGTAGCTCTAATGGAGATCCTCCTCTCGATCTGTTTCTGTTCAACAGCTAGCCAAGAAGGTGAACAACGTGGAGACGAGCTGGGCCCTGGGGGCGACCTTTGACTACTTCAGAAACCTCAACATTCACTAAAGACAGCTCATTGTCGCTGCAGCCGGCACTGAGGGACAGTCTGTCACTGGGCTTCCCCTCCTCCATCCACCCTTGATCAGCCCGTCCCCTCACAGACACACCACGCATCCTCACCCACCAACGCCCCTCCTCTTATCCTCAACCTCAGCACCCTGCGAAACGCTCCGAGAACTGTTGAAGAAAATCACTATATTTTTATAAGGCCAGCTATTTCTACTGTATGTTGAGCTCATAAGTGGTGGGCTGATTTTTATTTTTGTAAAACGTTTACATTTTTGATTCCTCGTGGGTGTCTGATCTGAAATGTCTTTCTCACCTACCTGAAAAGTGTGTGGAGGGTAGTAGAAGCAATACAACCAGTCATGGTATCTTGGTGCTTACTGTGGTCCTGGTGTGCACTGTACAGTACAGTGGGAAACTTTTAAGAGACTAGTTGCCAGAAACGCAACCATTGTTGTCTTTCTAAATGCTTGTAAGTCAGTCTTTTTTTTTAATTCTAGCAGTAAATTATCTTACGAGACCCTCGTTCATTTGGCCCCAGCCCTTGACAACATTTGAAATCAAGCAGATGAAAACCATGCAGCTTCTTCTCTTCAACTTTGCACATAACACTTTATCTGCAGATATTGTAGCTGAGACGTGATTGGATGCTTTGATGTCGACTCTAAAAGTTGTACGTGTTCATCGTTAGTGTTGGCTTCACCGTGACTCGGCGAGCGCCACGGGGAGATGCCCCTCACATACTGTGTTGTACAGCTTTTACAAGTATGAGGTTAATACCTGTATTTTTAGAGTTAAGCCATTATTGTTTGTTTTGTCTAGAACGGAAAAGACCTTATCAAGCATGGCTAAATTGCAGGGTCCTCGGGTCTGAACTGTATTTTAGACCAGCAAAAGAAAAACCTCTCATCAAGGGTAGATAGCGCATACAACATAATTTACATCCATTAACTACAACAAAAATGTAAACAGAAATTATGTTAAAAAAGAAAAAAAAAGTTTGAAACTCACGACTCCTTCACTTTTTGCTGGTTGCTCAGAAGCATTAGAAATATTGAAATTCTGTTCTGTTCTGTCATTTTTCTCGTGAACTGTACAAATATTTAATTAACTGAAAGTTTATCTAATGTAGAGTGTTTTAATTATCCTCATCAAATATTATTAACTCTTGGACTTCATGTGTAACTGCTCTCTAAGCCGTGCCTTTGCTGTCTTTTCAGTATTCAACATGTTCAATAACTACTGCTGTATATACATAATGTAAACTTATATTAGTGAAATACTTTGTCAAGAACAGCTTTTACATTACAAGAACTCTATGCTGCACAGTTGCTCAGAAATGCCTCTATGTTCATCAGTATGAATAACCTGATGACTGACAGTATGTAAATTGTTGTTTTTATTCAATTCAGTGGATTAAGTCTATACTATACAGGTATGTTTTAATAAAACGTGAAAAATGTGCTTTGTCTATAGTTTGCACTTTGTTTGATCAACTCAACTCAGAGTTTATGAAATTAATGAATAAAAAGCTTCATATATATATATATATATATATATATATATATATGATTTTGAAAGCTGTAAACTTATGCAAGCAAACAAAATAGAAATAGAGTAAAATAAATCTTTAATATCTCAGATTTTTTTACAATCACATTTTTACAGCATTTTGAGCTCACAATCACTGGAGATCCAACTGCTACAACTACTACGCAATGGGTGCATCACTTGCTTGCGAATGCCATGATCTGCTCCTGCAGAGGCAAAAAAGAGACATCAAGTCAGAAACTCTGTAACCACCGAGTTGTGCTTGCTAAAAGCATGTTACAAGTGAGTGGCCCTGCAGACCTCTAGACAAGACCTGTAAACCAGTGAAATCACATCATTTAAAATGGAAAAGATGTCACGTTTCACTTTCGGCCTCCATAGTGAAATGCCTTTACAACCAGTTATAGTTGTGTTGGTCTGAATCACTTAGTAGGGAATAAAGCCATTTCACATGAGTGGTCGGTAATAAAAGGGGTGTGAAAACACAAGCCAACACCGCTGTCCGCTGCCCCAGAGCCAGCCCTGCACCCCACCCACACACTTTTGGTAACACTAAATTTGGGGCTAAACTTAGATGCCATAGTAGTAGGTTCAGAACCCTGGAAATTATAGACACCACTAAAGTAAAGCTCCGTGTAATCAGAAAGGAGGGCGGTGGGTGGGTTCAGAGTGGAGGCGGAGCTTAGGTTTGACAGGTGGTTGATGCTATCATGTTAAGTGATGACCTAGTTTATGGGTGATGTGCAGGAGGACTCGCTGGGTGGTGGAAGCTTGAAGAGCAGTGAGTTTACCTTCAATGCTGGGAGCATGTTGGTGGCCTGCAAACCAAAGGTGCGTAGGAGAACCACAGGAGACGCGTTAGTGGAGTAGAGGCGTTTCATGAGGTCGATGGCAGCCATCATGGGCAGATTGTGTCGCTGGCGTTCGGTTTCATATTCTAAAAGATGCTGTATTGCTCCTGTACAAACAAAACAAACCAAAGAGCAAGGATTAAAAGCTGAAAACATAGTTTGAATTTGTGTATTTCTGTCATATGTTTTCTACATCAAGTTGTGGTGCTGTTTTGCCTTCAGAACATTTAACAGAGGAAAAAATAAACACAGGATCTCTTAATGGGATTTTCGTTTTTTCTTATGAAAAGCAACTTACATACACTTCCTGGCAGAATGAGCAGAAAAAAAACATCAAATAAATGTTGCTGGTGCTTTTTATAATTCTGATTACCAGCATGCATTTTAACTTGGGCAATGGAAAAGAGCTTAGGGGAAACCACTGCGCTATAGTTGCAACTTTTGTGTCGGTTTAAAGTTCTCACTGACCCAGGTCCTTCCCGTTAAAGGCTGCCTGGCTCAGAAGCTGCGTGAGGCAAGCCACATCTCCGAAGCCCAGGTTGACTCCCTGACCGGCAAGAGGATGGACACGATGTGCTGCATCCCTGCAAAGACAAACATATGCTCCACTATCCAAACAGTTCATGGTGGGCTGTTTTATGCACGCTGTAAAATCAGAAGAAGAGAGCTGAATATAAATAAGTCAAACCGATTTTCTTTTACATCTCATCTCACAAAATCTTTTAATGTGCAGCTCATTTCTTTCTGTATATGATCTTACCCAATCAGAGCAACCCGGTGCCTTGTGTACTCTGATGCGTGACCCATGCCCAGTGGGAACATGACCCTGGTCTTTGGGCCGATCCCTGCCACACTAGGAGGGAGTTGTCGAGGTGAACCTGCAGACGGTATGATGGCTGACAGGGCGCCGCGGAACAGAGAGCCAGCCGTCTCAATCAGCTCTGACTGGTTTTCATTACTCCACTGTCAGCGCACGCACAGACAGGCAAAGGAGTCAGAGATGTATTCACAGAGAATGAAAAATGGCCAGTAGTGAGAGAAAACAGTCATTATCCCTTTGAGTGGACAAAGAAATTAGCTGACATAGGAGCAAAGCTGAACTCCAGGCCAGAGAAAATGCTCTTTTTCCCCTCCCTAACTAACTGGTTTGGCAGGGCCTCGGGAGCTGGGCTAATTAAAAGAAGATGCCGGCCAGGCTATGCAGTTGAATTAGCTCTGTTTGAAAAACATTCCATGCAGTAATGGTCGACACTGGGAGACCACAGGTTTAATTAGCAAACCAGGCCTGAAACCAAACGTGACTCAACCGTGGTGACCCCGTCCATCAACAGGCCCAGTAAAAATAGCCAGCTTGGGAAAAAAAGGAGTTTCTCCAATAGGATAGGTACAACACTACTGGATTGAAATATTAGTATTGTATAAAATGTGAATAAAACAATAACAATATTGTTTGTGTGAGTCAATTAGAGTGAGTCAAACATCTCAACATGTGAGTGAGTCAGGAGACAACCCATGCAACATACAGTCAAACTAAGACTCCACTGCACACATATATAAACAAATACTGCAAAATCTTAGTGACAGATGTGGAATCTGTCAGCATCAGCTGATTAATGGTTAAAGGGAGACTTACAAACGCAGAGTTGATGGCGTCGACGAAGCTCTCCTCATCCAGCTGCAGCAGCTCCTCTGCAAGCCGATGGCTGGTTGACCACACCAGAGAGCTCTCCGTGTCCGACAGCTGCAGTGCACAGAGCGAGGACACTGAAGCTTCATCAAACGTTATATGGCACGCGAATATTTTGCATCAACTACTAGTGCAGTAAATGATGTTTAGATATATTACCGGTAACATAGCGATGGGTCCTGTTGGGAGGAACCTCTGCCATGCGACATTGTTCTCCGTGGGCTGTCCAACACATAAATTAAATTAAATTAAATATTATTCTGAATTTGTTTGGCGTTGTATTGTATTGCTCTATTTTAATTACATATATTGCGTATAAAAAACAAGACATTATAGAGGGTGCTGCTGGGTGGGTGTATTGTTCTCTGCATGCTGACAGATGGAACATTAAAATAGCTATCATAATAAAAACACTTGAGTGACTTTACTCGGTCATAGAAATAACGCTTGCTTAAGCATTTGCGTGCAGTAATTATACGCGTTATAAAAAGTATTAACAACTGCATTGTGTGCAATTGAATGCGACACTCACTTCTGATAGATGCAGCACAGCAACAACGGCAGACTGGTCATAATTCCACTTGATGGTGGGTATCCCCAGTTCCCGCCTCACCATTGAGTTTGGTCCATCGGCACCGATCTGAAAAACAGATGAGAAAAACGGTGAAAATAAAAAGCAAAAAAAGGAGGAAGGGTAAAGGGACAAGTGGAGTTTATGTGATGGAAATTAAACTGACCAGCAGCTTTGTCTGAAGAGTTTCTCCATTGGCTAATGTGACCTGGACCCATGGGATGTAGTCTGCTGACTGGTGGGGCATGGGCCATTTATACTTCACCACCTTGGACCTGTATTTGACCTGGACGCTATCTGACACAACAAGAACACAGAACTGGTCACAACTGGTCATCAATCTTTATTCTGATTCTGTGTATTATTACACTAAATCAGGGCTCTGCTACTATTTACTTTAAATAAATAAATCAGAGGACAGTTTGCCTGTAGCTATAGCAGTGGAAGATCTATAAACCACCTCATAAAACACCACTGGTTTTCCTCCTGGCACATAGAAGCTGCTGAAGTTCACATCTGACAATCTTCTTAATAGTCTTGGCCTGCCACATCGCACTGACTAATGGTGTTTATCTACAAGTGCACCACGCCACACTCGGCGCATGCTGCCAGCTTGTTGGATTTTTCACTAAAACTGCCCATCTTCCTAAAATATCAGCAGCCGGTCATCCCAAAACACACTGGCTCACGCCGACTTGGAGCGCAAGCCATCCACAGAACGGCTACTGTTTTGCTGAACACAAAAGTCAAATATGGGTTTATGATGATTGGAGAGCAGAGTTACATTGAAAACAGCTGGTGGGGAGCGCACTTTTCATGTACTGAATCTTGAGCGTAACAACATCGCGGCTAAAAATGAGAGGAGAGAGAAAAGTGGACAAATAGGAAGCACATGAAGCAAAAACGTGCTGTAAACCACGCATCCGTTGTTTGGGGCAAAATGTTGAAAACTGTTTATAAATATGCCATTTTAACTGTCAAGCACATAGTGGAGTAAAGTTTTATTTGAGAGCCTCACAAAAAATGGGTCTAATGTCAACAGTAATGTAGCACTACAGTGTCAGCGCTTTTGGTGTCTTAAGAGGTGGCAAAGCTTTTGGAAACACATGGCGGCTTTAAATAGGTCACTGGACCATTTCACGTGTCCTCACTGGGTGCCGGGGCTCTGCAGTTCTCAAAATGTGAGGTTTTGATTGAAACTGCAGGAAAAACACGGATGGCTCCAAGAGCTTAACTTGTCTTTAAAAACAGTCACCAAGAAAGAGAGAGAAAGAGAGAGAGAGACTACAAATAAACAAAACCTGTGGAACAGGATGGAATAAATGCGGACATTAGCTGCCAAATGTGGCATCCATTAAACAGATGGAACAGGAATCAAGAGGTCTTACAGAGCAATGCAACCATGTTGGGCTCCGTGATTTAATCATAAACACTTACCAGACAAACTGTCCAGCTGTTTAGTGAGCGCAGCCACAACGATGTCATTCTCCACAATGTATGCCATCTCGTCCTGCAGGTTCTCCTTATCGAATGTGATCAGGGCATCTGAGCAGGCATCCCAAACCTAAATGAAAGACTCATTATGCCTGTGGTCTACAAAGTCTATCCTTAAATGCATCCCCTTTCCATATATATAACTGGGCAGAGAAGTGCCGCTTCATTGAGCTGAACACATCAAAGTTGTTAGCTGCCGTTGAAGGCTGGCATGGCCTATATACATGAAACCCAGAGTGATGAGGGTCACCAGCACCCCTCTGGCTGGGATGATGATTTCAGCTTAATGGAGCTCTCTGAGGCGGAGGACCAAATGACATTTTGTGATGTGGATTTTCTTAAAACATTTTCTTGGAAACACAAATAACAAATGACATGTTTATGAACATTACAGAGTAAGTCAATATTTATCCGCAACCAAAAGCAGCAGGATGAGATACAGTTCCAGGTTACTGTAATTCAAACCCTGAGAGCACCATTTGAGTTAAACATGAGGGTGTGAAGAGTGTTTGTACAAGGTTAATCCTCTCCTGGGTTGTAACTATGGTCACAGAACCCATCATTCTGCAGTAATACACTGCTGCACTACTTTTTTCCAACTTGCCATAAAGTAGGGGGATAGACCCTCCAGAAAACCACTAATGGCAGTGGGTTTGCAACTTGTGATAAATGGTTGGAGAGAAAGATTTACCGAGACCAGCCCAAAAATTGTTTTGGTTTTGTTTAATGCAGGGTGAAATGATGCAGCCTTGGGGAAGAACGAGTTACTACTTTCTGTGCAGCACTTAAACAATACACTTCCTTGCAACTTTATAGAGAAAAATGTGGGCAAAATGAGGCCTCAATGGCAAAAAAACGCTGCTTGCCTTCTGTTTCAAATCTAAACCCTCAACGCTTACTGGACATTTAAGGTGGAAGAGTATTTTACTGGCTTGGAAAGAATGTTATTTAGATCTGACCTGCAGCACATACTTTCCAGTGCTATGGCTAAAATGTATGTGACTTAGATTCAAGGGGCAAACAAGCCAAAACAGCGGTAGCAGAGTGAAGGTATAATGGGAGAGGTACACTACCATAATCACTGTAAGGCACTGCATGATGACATCTTAGGCCCAGAGAGAAACCCTGCGGTCGAGTGTTTGGTACACACCGACCACATCTTACAAGAAGGACCGAGCCTGCAGCCACAGCCGTAAAGCCGGTTCACGTTGCAGCAAACAACCACTCTCTCAATCTTTCATCTTCTTCCCGTTGTTCACATGAATCTTCATAATTAGAAGATGTGGGGAGCGAGTACCAATTTGAAAATGTCGCAATGATTTATTCTTCATAGAAAAGATGGCTTTAATAAATAAAACTCGCATTGGTGAGAAACCAAAGCAGCACTCATTGGCCTTTTGATTTTTTTTAACCTTGCGTTCTTTGGTGTTCGGTGCGCCACAGAGCCTGCAGAGCTACTGAAAAAGGCGCAAGTTGGACAAAGGAATGAACGAAATGCATGTTATATGAAACCACTGTTTGCCATTTTAATGTGAACAATTACACAGCATATACATGATTATATGATACAGTATTGTGTTGCTTGTTCATTAAGCTGAATGACTGAGTAGAAGCTTAGTGCAACAGATTTTTCTCTCCACAAATTGTATGGTGCGATGATTGATGGATGACAGAAATACATACAGTATGCCAGTAAATTAGAAGGTCTGGAGGACATATGCAGAAAAACTCAGGTTGTGTAACACGAGGATTTTGGGGATATTCAGTGCTGCAAAAGATTCTAGTTATTCTAGATTCTAGTTATTTTTGTTTGACTTCTGAACTTTTGTTTCTGAACTTGTGGTACAATGGAACAACAGTTACAGCACAAGATGTTAATGTATAGAATTAAAAAAAAAAAGACTGAAAATCAACAAACCTGCATCCTTTTATATGGTTTGTACCTCATCTGTGTAATGTGTTCCCATGCTCCGACACCTGTGTATACAAAAACATTTTTTATGACATCTTATTGTGTGTAATGTAACAATATGTGCCTCTGTTACAATTAATCCTGAGCATATTTTGAAAGATAAGATGTGATTTGGAAAAAGAGAAGTTCCCATGTTTCATAATGGTCAACAGGTCAACATGCTCCAACACTTGGTTGGATTCACACCAATTGGTGTGAATCGCTGGATGTGGAAGTGTTTTCCTCTGGTCAGGAAAATGAGTCAAAGTCCACTCATTGAAAAAAAACAAAACAAAAAACAAAACAAAACAAACACACGCACACACACACACACAGAGTAAGTGTTTAAAAGACAACAAAGACTTGTGGAAAACTTGAGTTTTATGTGAAGCGATATACTGAAATTCATTCATCAATGTTGTGTTTGTCACATGCCAGAACTTTAGCCTAAACTATGTTAAGTGGTAGCGAGAATCCAGATGCTCTCAAAAACAATTCTGGAAATTTCATGAAGGAGTCTAGCAGTGTCACATAAACACATGCACTGTATGTTTTTATTCGTGTGCAGGTGCCACATGGGGGCAATGACGCCACAGCCAGTCACAGTGTTTCATGATAAGTCCTTCATTAAAACCTCCTGCGTTTCTATCAAATACTCCAATGACATTTCATTGTCATTGTCAAAATCAGATAAAGCCTCAGATCAGATAAAGAGGTTAAACCAGTCAAGTCAAAAGATGTTTCACAAATGACGTAGAAGTAGAGCGTATTAAAGATATTTCCTCTGTCTCTCACTTTCAAGAGTATTATTACAGAATTATTATTATTATTACTATTTTGGTACACTGGAATGTGTGACCTAATGGAAAGCTGTTGTGTTTCAGTCCAGGTTCTTGTCACTGAACAGCTCAGATGACTGCATGCTGTACTTGATGTTATTTTAAGACATGAGTCACGTTAAATGTGGATGAACCTAGGTGTCTGACAAAGTAATTTAACCTGATAATTATCTACATAATTTCAATATCGACAATGACAAAAGGTCTAGACTGATTCTCTGGACCTGAGAAAGCAATTTAGGAAAAAGAATGTGCTTCACAGTCAAATCCAATAAGCTCAGATAAAGTTACACAGCCTAAAATCCCTGACTCTCCCTTTCCTTGGTTTCCAAAATCTATGATGTTGAAAGACTCAAACCGAGCTGTAGAGAGACTCCCATTCCTAACTAGTGTCAGAGGAAATCCCAGGTGACCTATGAGAAGAGGAGCAACTGAGGTTGGGTCAGATATGATCCCCGCTAAGCCCTGATGACTGAGCCCAATGTCTGATCCCTGGCTTACCTAGTGGGAGCTATTGACCAATCTATCACTGCAAGCCTCTCACAGGAAGGAAGTTAATCACCATATAAATAACTTTTCCATGAGTTTTCTGTCTGTGGTGTAACCGCTCTTATAATATATAAACTGTTTCAACACAAACACAACAAATTGATATAGATGATTTAATAATGTGATTATACCGTACCACTGAGGAGAGTGACAGAGCCTGGACTGATGGAGCTGACTCTGGTACTGTACGCGTCTGGGACTTTATCCATCGTTTTTTTGTTTCCAGCTTCAAGTAGCAGGATCTTCTTTCCCTCCAAGTTGGGATCCATGCCTGGCAAAAATAACATGTTATGTATAAATGACCTGCATTATTAAAATCTTGTGGTGTGGCTATGAGTCTGTAATTTAGGCTTATTACAGCACCTTACAAATAAAATTTAATAGATGTTAATGTAAGTGTAACATATTTGGGTAAATAAAAACAGTGCTACCTCACTCTGTCTTCTAACACCATGTTTAATGTTGATGTGGACTGGTTAATTATAGGTGTAACACTAAAAATGTGGTCACTAAGTACTGGGAGGGCATCACTCACCTAGGGAACATGCCATTGCAGATCCAACCATCCCTCCCCCGGATATAATAACATCATACACCTCATTCTTGCTAGAATCGTCTCCGTGTTGTGTACACACTAGTCCTCGTTTGATGATTTTTATAGCAGATACACGCTTGTCTATAATTAAACACCGGCCAAGTCCGTGAAAGGCCAGCGCCGCCTTAGAAAGCTTGTGCATCATATCGTCTTCACCCTGTCTTCATATGCGGTAAATCGCGTATTAAACAAGTAAAAACAATCCAACTCCGAAGCCTGTGTACTGTCACATTACAGTCAGACAGACGTTTCCCCTTGAATGTGTCCTAATACGAGCAGCTGTGTAATCCAGCCATGTTGTTGACAAGCGCCACTGTAGAAGTACTTCCGGCTTCTCGTCCAATCACAGATGACGTACGTCGTTGACGTCGCTGCCGGCGCTGCCGCTTCAGTCCACAGACGGTGCTGATGCTACCGAAACTGGCCGCTCCTAACAATTATAACAGCCTGTCCTCGTCTCCAAGTGTTGTTTAAAGACTGTGTCAACTTTATATCCACAACAGACAACTTCAGATAACCGTATAAACTGCAGAGTATCGTTTCAATCGAATCGTTTGGAGGACATTTCGACACAGAAACACTACTTCCTACAACTCGTTTTCGACCAGGTTGGAGGTTTATTGATGACTTCAGGTTCAATATCGTTGTTTTTAGTTGTTTATAATGATGCTTTTAAGCGTCGGAAAATAGTATAGAGGTTTGTATGCAACTATAGTAATAAATACGCATAGAAATTGCAACTCAACTTATGTTAAATCCATGTTAGTAAACATCAGACACACTGTTGTGGGCTCAGATGTCTGGTTACCATGGTAACCTGTTTACACAGCCTGAGTTTGAAGTGTTAAACTTTTTAATATCAGTCAAATATCACAATGTATGCTATCAAAACGAATAATTGTTACCATTATCGAATAATCAGTCGATTATTTTACCAAATTAATTCATTAAAATGAGGAGAAAAGTAGAGGAGAAAGTCTACCAGTCATAATATCATAATAATAAAATAGTAAAAGTCATAATATCACTGTGTGAAAATAACAAATTATACTGAAAACACCAGAAATAAAAAGTACAGACTTTGCATAATACTCACATATAATTTAATGTTTATTGTATTTTTTAGGTTATGATGGTTTTTGTATTTTAGTGTTCATGAGATTAATTTTCCAGCTATTACAGCTGGGGCTGATTTAGTTATTTACATATTTCTTAATGGGAATCTGTAACTAGTAATTAAAAATCCTTCTTCACAAGTAAATGTTTTAGATCCAAAATGTTGTGTTTTCTCCATAATATTTAAAAGGGCTATGATATAAATGTATTTTGTGGTTTGGCCCAATACAATGACATTTAGCCAAATTGATTGAAATTGAAACTACACTAAACAAATCAAAATAAGAGTAGTGCTTCTGCACTTAAATGCTCTGTGTGACTATTTCATATAACTGTATATCTGAATGATGCAACAGTCTGTAACGTTTCTCTCTGAGATGTGGGAGGAGCAGAGGAATAGGAACATTAAATATTATAACATATTAAAACACATGTATGTTACAACTCTGCTTAAGTTGAGTGCAAAGAAATGAATTTATCTACTTTCCCCTGTCAGTCATTTATCATCATATTTGTGCAATAACAACAAATAGTAAAAAAAAAATGTCCTCTACAGTTTAGACTCAGTGAGAAATCATCAATTATGTCCACATCATCCAGATATATTCTGTATGTAATTACTACTTATTTTGTTACTATGTTCTTGAATGATCAGCTGATGATTTGATGTATAAAATATAGTGAACCCTGTTCAGTTTATCAGAGCCCATGGGGTCGGTAATGGAGTCAATCTTTTGGCAGCCCATTTATTTAGTTTACAACAAAGACAAGCAGCACATGTATGCAGCAGTATTAAAAAATAATAGTGGTTTTTAATCTATGTAAAATGTTGTAGAATAACATGTGTGAGCACACATCTTTAGAGGTTGTTGAAAGTATTGTTACTAAGTTACTGGTTCATTTTGAGTAGGCCTAGTATTTTCAAATGACAGCTTATATATTGTGTAAAAATGGTTGTTGTGTAAAAAATCTTCTCCTTGGGTTTTTTTTTGTCAGATTAATATGTCAGAGCTGGAGGCCTTGCTACAAGACGAGCTCAGATCAGAGTTAATACTCCAGCAGCAGTTGAAGGCCCTGAGCGAGGCCTTCAGGCAGCAGCTGCAGGAGACAGAGAGGAGGCAGACAGAAGAGTTGGAGAGGAGGATTCATCAAAACGCTCTCCTGTCAACAGATGTGCACCAAGAGTCCTGTGATAAAAAAGAAAAGAATTGTCAGACCAAGTAGGTTTTCTTGTTTGTTGAGGTTTTTTGTGTGCATGTTGTTACATACATACATACATATTTTCTTAAACTCTTTTACTGATTTATTTTAGACATACAGGAATGAGGAGGTCCATCTCTACATCTGCCCTGAACTCAGACAAAGAAACATCACATCATGTTAGGAAGCCAGAGAGGCCTAACTCCTCTTCTCAAGCCTGGGTATCTTCAACAAAGCACAGCTCAGTCACAGCTTCCATGCTGATGCCTGTCAAGACACAACAGTGTGAACGGTTAGCTCTGTCTAAAACAACAGAGATAAGCAAAGAGGAGGAAGCCGCAGCTGAATGTCAGAAGAAGTTTAGCGCTGCCCCCGTCCCCAGCCATGTCATCCAGCCCCTTTATCAGGAGATGATGGAGCTGAGAGAGAAAGAGAGGAAGCAGGGTCTCGAGCAGAGGAAGAACTTCTTACTCTCCATACAAAAACCTTTCGGCTTCCAGATGAGAGAAAAAGAGAAAAGAGAGAAGCTGATAACTATGTTAAACCAAGTCTCACAAGAGAAGAAAAACAAGGTTCCCACTGACAGAAAACCTCCTCACAAAGCAAAGAAAGACTCGCTGGATTCTGAGCTGAAAGGTGATTTGTTTCCCTCCAATATCCAGGAATTTCACAAAACAATCTAGATTAATGAATATAGTTGTGAGTTGCAGTTAGTTTGACAAAACAGTAGATCTCTTTTCAGAAAGCACTGTACTGGTTTGTTCTTTAGACTTTGAACAGGTCTTGAATTTAAAACCTTTAATTGAGAGATTGCATTACAAATGTCTAAACAGTTACACACTGAAATGATACAGTTTCATATTGAACGCATATATAAAGTTCTTCTAACACACTCCACACAGTAACAACACTACAGCCTCTACTTGCAGAGCAGCAGGAGATTTGCAGGACAGTTCACACTCGACAGGAGAGCTCCACCGTGTCCTGCAGCCCCAAACTTCGCACCGCTGAGCGCACCAGGAAAGAGAAGCTGGGATTCCTGGACGAGAAGCCGAGCTTCCAGCCGAAGATCATCCGACAGGTCCCTGATTTCAGCAGGTTGCACAAGACGTTGCAGACAGAAACACTGAGAAAAACACAGAGTAAAGATGTGACAAAATGTCAGCCCTTCTGTCTCAGGACATCAGCTCTGCCTGTGAGACAAACTAGGACGATTCCAGAAAAATCCAAGGTAAAACATTTTTTACATTTTTTTTAAGAGTAGAGCAGTTTGGTTTTATTACTTCTCAGAATATTGAGTTATTTTAATTTTCAAATTCAGTATTTATAACAGTATTTATGAAAGGCAGGGGTTTGAGAAGTAATGACTTTCATCAGAAAATATCAGTCAGTAAATGTGATGGATAATCTCTGTCCTGATGAATGTCTATAGAAGAGCTACATAAGAAGAAAACATCCTGACGCCCACAAGCACCAGGCCCTGACGGTTTCACAGTATAGTTTTACATCACTTTTTTTTTTGAAGTCTCTCACACCTTCTGTGCTTGATGGATGGTTCGAGACACATCCACCCACCAGTTTATCAAGTTAGTAACCCTTCTTTTCTTAAGGAGGACAGGAAACCACTTGACTTCCTTAAAACCTCTAATGATCTAGATGACAAACAAGGCTGATTACATCCGTTCTTGTTTAAAAATTTTTATATTACATGCACTGAAACTGAAAGGGCAGATGTTTATCCTACGGTTTTTGCTGACTGGATAATGACTTATGATGTATTACTGTGGTCTGTCAATACACCCAAGTGTATATTTCGTAAAATGTGACAAGAATTTGACCAGGTCACATTACTTTCTTTTCTGTGTCCTCCGGAGCAATTTGTTTGATGATAAAAAGATTTATTGCTTGGTTTAAATTCTCGTATGCCTTATGTGTTATTTCTGTAGCAGTTCAGACCACTCACCTCAGATGTGGAGATGTAAAGCTATTTAAAATATGTACACGAGGCCATCTTCAAAGAAGGAAATATTCCCCTCCCTTGAACTGGCGTATGTCAGAAATTTCTAACTCATAATTTCTGAAGTTTAACGAAAACCCAATTTCTACGTTGCTTGGCATACTTTGCAACCATATAATACATACAATCACATATTTCACAACAAGAAAAACTATATATGTTCATCAAAATTTGTGTGTGTGGATGATTCCCACAGGGGCATTACAGAGTAAGATTAATTATAACAGCAATTAACTACTTCAAAGAGGTAAAATGAACTTTGTGATCAGTGGATGTTCCTTTTCTGGCTTCCTTTCATATATTTTCTGTCTCTGCCCAAAATTATACAATAACCAGAAATTACCAGAAAATTGTTTTGTGAACCATGTCACACATTTAAGAGCAAACACTTATAGACTATACACTATACACTTATAGTTTTGCTTTGTTGCTGAATATTATATTGTTTTAAATACTGTATTGTTAATGAACTGAAAAACTTAGATAGTTAATGTGTGGTTTCTCATAAAACACAGATAAAACTTACAACCATTATTCAATGGGTATATAAAGTATACTGTATATGTACAGGCAGCAGTCTCACTGTTAAGACAAGAACAGTTATATTTTTTAATACCTATTAGTGATATGCTTATTCTGTTGATTATAATCCATATATATCTATAATTATATAGCAATAGTTTTGTTTTCTTTGTTTCAGGAACCAAAAATAAATCGTCTCAGTAGAAGCAAATCACTTGGGGCTTTAACGTCGCTGTCCACAGACACTCTCCCCACATACATCACAGATGCAGAGAGGAAGCGCCGCATGGCCATCAGGTGAGCTGGATGAGCTCTTGGCACGACGGCTGATTTTTCATTTTTACAAAATCTACACACTAAATATTTGGATCCACTCATATTCAGAATATTTTTTTTTTTTGCCTTCACAGAAAGTCAATGGAAATGAGGGATAATAAGAATCAAGAGAGTGTGGAGTGGATGAGGAAATACCAAATGAGGTCTCAGGCCATGAGGAAGACAGTTACACTCCATGCAAAGTTGTTAGACCCACACAGCAGCTTGAAAGAAGTATATAATGAAAAAGTAAAACACTATATGTGAGTACTGGTCAAGTCAGACCAGTCATTCTTTTCAGCGTTGTAACCTTTGCAGCTCACATCACAACAACCACACATGCCTACCACAGTAGCTTAAATTATAATCTTTTGTCACATGAAGGGACGCTGACCAACAAAGGATGAGAGAGTACATGAAAGAGTTACGGGACATGAAGGCACGAGTTAGTGAACGCCCTTATTTGTTCGAACAGGTGAAACAGGTACGTAACGTAAAGCTTTGACATTATATCATGTTTTTAAATGACCTGCAGCTCCAGGGGCATAACCGTGGCTTTGTTCTGTCAGAGAAATGCAAAAGCTCAAGCAGAACAGATCTACAGGAACAAGCTGAAGAAAGCTGGATTTAAGGAACAATTTGTTGAAGAAATAGGAGAAAGAGTTGAAGGAACATCATTCTCATCCAGCTCTGAGGACGATGCAGATGTGAATGACCACAGCAATGAAAATGACATTCATAGCAGGTATGCAGTGTGAGAATTTTTAGCAAGTTTTGTTCATCCACTATCCACTATGTAATCCCACTGTGTCCGGTAAAATTATGAATAGCACTGCTGCTGGAGAGCCAAGGACTTCATGTGGTTTGGTCATATTATATTACATAATTTTCTGAGCTTTCCCTGCAGTCTTTAGTGAAAAAAAGACAAATACTGTAGCCAAGTAAAAGTTAGATGTAATTACAATATAGCCTTTTTCTAACCCAACATGTCTGATTTAGGGAAGAAAA
The DNA here is from genome assembly GCA_016801845.1 of Polydactylus sextarius. Lineage (NCBI taxonomy): Eukaryota > Metazoa > Chordata > Actinopteri > Polynemidae > Polydactylus > Polydactylus sextarius. The sequence goes on from CM028919.1 coordinate 9,473,133, forward strand.
TGTAGACGACGGAGAGAAAATTGAAGATGTGGAAGAGGAGAGCGTGAAGTCCAAAGGGGAAGAAATGCCATGATCAAAAAGGTTCAGGCGGCACTGAGTTTTTTGTGGCCTCTCCGCTAGAAAACAACACTGTCCTCAAAAATAATTCATGTCACGGTTAACTATCCACACCAAACATTTGATAGTTTAAGATGTGCGACTATAACTTATGAAATAACAAAACATCTGGATTTTTCAGTCACTATTGTAAAGTATTACAACTGAAAATTAAAAGTTTATAGAACTACGTTTGTTGATACGTAATAATTTTTTTGTGCTTCATATGTGTAGATAGATACATTCACATACACACACACACACGTGTGTGTGTGTGTGTATGTATATATGTTTAAGCAAATTAAACTGAAAATAAAAAAAGCTACTTTTGGTTTTATGACAACAATTTTGTTAAGAAATATGAACACTGTAATTTAGAGGATGATGAGAACTTGGTTACCAGACTAAACAGCTCAAAAACAAAATGAGAACAGTTTGACACCGTTGTGCTTTACAAACTCTAATTTTTGATAGCCAAGTAAAAAAGAAGGATTACACTTGTGCAGTAAGATTACGTAACTGCCAGCGCTTTATTTAGTTTAGTTTAGTTTAAAAAGAATCAAAAGATGTATATTTTTTAATTGGATAGGTCCTGTGAGGACACCAAGACTTTGACACAGTCCTTTCTTGGATGGTTGGGTTAGATTTCCCAGTGATTTCTACAGCCACATGGCAGCTAAATAAACAGCCGTCATTGTGCATCTGCATCCACACAGACCAGTTCAGTGGTCTGCTCCAAGCCCATAGACCCACATCAAATGCTCTTGTTGTTGCGCCTTTACTGTTTGATTGTGCTTAGACAGCTGACTACCAGGAATTTGAGAGATTATTTTTACTTACAAACCACATGGGAATGTTTGAATATTTATATGATCATAATCAAAAGGTCATCATGGACACCAGAACACACCAAACGCTCGCTTTTCGAAGCTTACAGTAACACCACTGAGATCTTATGCTTATGTATCATGCAGATAAATGTCCACAATTATTTGTTACCTGTGCCTCCAGATGATATAACTGTTGCAGTGTTCGCTGGCTGAGAGGGTATTAAAATAAACATGTTATTAATTTCACATAATTAAAAGAATATGGAAATTGAAAAGCTGAAGTGTTATGATTCAGTTCATATAGATGTAAAAAAAAAAAAAAAAAACCTTTCCTTGAGATCTCAAACATCACATGACAAAGCTTCAAGGGCTCCATCCTGTCAGGTTGTCATGGGAACCATGTATCCCTCCCCACTCTGCTTTATAGTCCCTCAGGAGAAAGCTGTGCACCTCTAATTCCCCAGTGCACGGCTGAAAACAAAACCAACCTCTCCCAACCTGTTAGATAATATCCGAGTGGGAACCTGCATCTGTGCAACGCGTGAGGGAGCAGACGCCCGTGACATCTCTTTAAACAAACTATAGAGCCTCGGATGTGTGTGGAGGCTGAGAAAGGGAACAAACACATCTCATTTAGATTAATGAGAGGCTGTGAGCTTGGCCACCGAATGTTATGATCACGCTGTTTGAGGAGTGGCTCTACTTACCGGATGAACAATATAATTTCACCAAGGTGGTGCGTTCAGGTCTCTTATTATTCTAGCCGCTGTACGATATTAAAATTCCCACACATTTAATTGTGTAAATACACGGTTTGCAAATGTAGGCAGCTGAAGACACACCCTAGAATAGATGATACATGCCTCAAATGGACTTCACCTGCGATAAAACATCAACAATTTCACTATATGAAATGCTTACATTGTGTTTACTGATTAAATTGTGGTTCATTTTAAATTTTTTGTTTATTTGAATTCACTTGAGAATTAAGTAAAAGTGCAAAGGCCAAGTATTCACTTAAGTGTAGTTTATGTTGTGAGTGCAGGGCTGTGTGCATGGTGAGTCTCTGTGTGTTTTAGTCCTTGGTTCACCTGCAGGAGGAGCTGTGGCTTGCTGCAGCCTCTCTGGAGCAGAAGAGAGAGATCCCTCTTTTTCTCCTTCAGTGGCATGAATAATATCCCCAGTGCTGGAGAGAGAGCATATCAAGAGGCAAACGGGAAGGGGAGAGAGAGCAGCCAGTGTGACAGATAAGAGCGTGGCAGAACTTGTCTCCCTGACTGCACCGTGGGCCGGAGAAAGAGAGAGCAAGTGCATCAGTGTCAGGCAAGGTTGCTGCCTGCAGACACACCAATACACTCACACACACTCACTCACACACTCACACACCAACAATACACAGACCCCTCATCCCAGCCGCACCAGAAGAAGTTTAGAGAGAAGACTGACCTGAAGAAGGTACAGTATGTGTGTGTGTGTTTCTTAACATAGGTGTCACATCTCCTACCGCCGTGCCCCCCCTCTTTATATCTGAAACACAACAACAGCAAAATTCAACTGTGTTACGCTAACTTGGTGCTCCACTTTTTTTTTTCCAGGTGAGTTGGCGGAAGTTTCCTGTGTGGATTCGCTCGAGTCTTATGGCTTTCCTCAAACTGAGGCTTCTTGTCCTCTAGAGGAATTGTGTGTTTCCCCTCCAGAAGAAGAACTTGTCTCCTGTTGCCAGCTTGAGGGAGGATGGAGAAGCTGTCAGGAAAAGACAAGGAGCTGATACGAGGCAGCTGGGAGAGCCTGGGCAAGAACAAAGTTCCTCATGGTGTCATCATGTTTTCCAGGTAACATCCTACACAGTCAGCATGATTCAGACATAATGGATCAGTCAAGTGACTTGTAAGAGTAGAAAACATTTAAAGTTGTTATTCTGTACAGTTATTTCCTCATTAACATGCATACTAATGACAATTTATGAATAATTAATAGATTCTTAGTGTTTTCTGTGTTGCTGTTTAATAGCTGTGGTGTTTGAATGTGTAACACAGGTGTGTAGAGAGAATCACGCCAGATCCTCTGCTGCACACTTTCACCATGCAGGCACCGGAGGCTTGACTTGTTGCTTGGCGACAGACTGCAATAATCCACAATTTACTTTGAGACAGCTGCTGCTGCTAAATCACTAGCAGGAGAGATTTGTAGATGTATGATTTATAGATTGATTCTGTGTCTGTGTGGATGTGTGGTGACCCATGCCGTCTGTATACACCTATAGAATAGTGTGGTATTTGTCTGTGGTAGACTGTTTGAGCTGGACCCCGCGCTGCGCAGTCTTTTCCACTACAGTACAAACTGTGGCTCCACACAAGACTGCCTCTCCAGCCCCGAGTTCCTGGAACATGTCACCAAGGTGAGCTCTGTTCACCGCAGCGACCGCTACAAGTACACAGACATTTGAAGCTTTAGTTTTTTTTTTTCTCTTGTGCACAGTTTTGAACACTTTACATGTGTCTGTTTTTTGCTTGTATACCAGGTGATGCTTGTGATCGACGCAGCAGTCAGCCACCTGGATGACCTTCACTCTTTGGAGGATTTTCTGCTCAACCTCGGGAGGAAACATCAGGCGGTTGGAGTCAACACACAGTCATTTACTGTAGGACCAACATCTCATTGTACAATGTTTCAGTTTCACAAGTGAATGAGCTGTGGAAAACATGTTTTTTCTTTGTGTTTGTGTTGTTGTTATTTTTTATACCTCTGCAGGTGGTGGGTGAGTCCCTTCTCTACATGCTGCAGTGCAGTTTGGGTCAGGCCTACACGGCGCCGCTGCGTCAAGCCTGGCTCAACATGTACAGCATCGTGGTAGCAGCCATGAGCCGAGGGTGGGCCAAGAACGGCGAGGACAAGGCCGACTGAGGCGCACAGCGGGAGCTGCTGAGCAGTTGCTGTCAAATCACTCAACATGGTTGCCATGGAACAAGGTTGTGTAACTTGCAGCATTGTGGCTTTGGCTGCTGTACATTTGCTCTGTGAGTGGGATCGCATAGCGTAGCAAATGTACGGTGTGGTTACACATTACAATTGGATTGACCAATTGCAGAGTTTATTTTCTTTGCTGTGGATGTTTGTGGATGCTACCAAGTGATGCTGTGAGGATCTGAGCCAGCCTGGTTTGGTCCGTCTGAGTTCAGATCTATATTCTGAGCTCCTCACACTGACAAAAAAAAAAGGCTTAGTCTCTTTGTAAATAATGGCTTTGATATATATACTCAAATGATACTAGTGACTGTATTGTTCTTTGTGATGTATCTAAAAAGTTGCACAGTTGTGAAACAGTATATATTATATTTAGACATCACACACTACCTAAACTGTGATGGTTACTGTGGTCAGCACGGCAGCTCTCTATCTAACTGGATCACAGTGATACTTTACAATATGACAACACTTTTGGGACAAAGCAATGTGATCTTATAGAAAAAAAATCTCTAATCTCTTTAATCACAATCATTACTGTGTGTTTTTTATCGATATTGCACATCATTACACCTCTTTTTGTGTGTGAGCTAATTTTAAAAACGATCTTAACACGATACTGACATGAACTGTTATACTCTCTGATAGCTTTCTTCAGTGATCTATGACTGTTAAGGCGTCCGTGTGCACCTTTCTCGACACGGTGTGTGATGCTCTCCCCAGTAGAGGTTGTGAGTATTTTAATAGGCTTCAGCTGACTGTTAAACTCTAACTAATAGACTGTTATGTGATCTTTTAGAGTTTAAAAGTTAAGGGCACTTAGGAAGAATTGTAACATCTTCGTTTCCTTGACTATCAGTTCCCAATCATAGTTAATGTAAAGTAGTTTTGTTGCACTGTAGTCGCTTATCTCAGTGATTATTAACTGTGTTATTGTGGCTACAAACATAGTATTACCTCAGCTTTAGAGGTGAAGACGAGCAGAGTGGCCTGTGTTTCTCCAACACATGGAAACTGCAAGTGAATAGTTGTTTTGTATTATGAAACAAGGTCTAAATTAATTGCAGATGATTTCATTCTTAACAAATATTAATACAGAACAACTGATACAGAGATACCGTGTGCTCACACCATCCATGTGTGTATTATTGCTGCCATAACACTGTTTGTACCATCCTCAGCTGTTATTTACATTCATGGTCATGATGCCAAGTAACTTAGCAACAGTGCGCCAAGTATTCGAAAATGACACCATACAACTGTAAATCCAAGCTGCTGATATGTGGTTATTATCGCTTTAGTCTGAGTTTACATTTATAAAATTTATTTTTATATTATGAAATGTATGTGTAGTTAAAAGAGCATTGATATTTTTATTGATATCAATGTGATGGACAGTATACCCTCCAGAAATATAACCTTGTGTGAATTTCCTGATAATGAACTCAATACGAGAAGAAAACCAATAGTCAAATTTACTACTTTTAAATTGAGTTTAATTTAATTTAACCAAGATAATATAAACAATAATATTGTTATCAACTAAATGTGCAATCCTTCAGGTAAATATAAAAGTAGAGTTTTCTATTGAACTATTTTATCCCTGCAGAGTCTGTTCAGTCTGTACTTTCCTGCCCACAGGTGTGATGTTTGTTAACTGACTGTGTAGGTGGTGTATTATTTATAGTGATTCTTTTCTTAGTATCAGTACACGGCCCTATGCAGGTTGTTGTTGTTCTCCATGTCTCTATTTTCACTTTACCTGACAATATGTCTTTTTTAGCAGGCATGACTGACGACTGGCATGTTATCCCGTTAACATCCAGCTCTGTACATATTGGGTGTGTCACTGTCTACCTCATCATTATCAGCTGCTACTGAACAGCCATGACTTCACCTAGTTATCCTTCAACCAAAAAAAAAAAAAAAAAAAAAAAACGAAAAAAAGCATATTAATAAAGTTGATACGAGCACGCACTCTTTGTAAAACTGGATTCCATCTTACACTTTCAAGAAAAAAACAAAACATGTCGTGTGCTTCTTCTTTAAAACTAAATAAAGTGAACTTCTGTGGATATTTTACTGCTAAACGAGGTCAGTGTGTTTTCCTCTCGCTCTCAAGATTGTTTGTCACAGACTGATGATGGTTACAACACAATGGTCAGCGTTTGAAATCAATCACATGATGCCTGATTTGCTTCCCACTGACAGCCCATCCTCTAGCGTTACATAAGATCCAAGAGCCGAATGGCTCATCGCCCTTGGCTACAGAGACGAGGGCGACTTCAGGCACATCAGCCGGCTTTATTTATGCAACTGCACAATGTCACATTATGATTGCTTATAGAATTTCAAAAAAAGTGTCAAGAATTTCACAAATTCGCCTTTGTGCTTTTTTCCTCCGTCCAAACACGAGTAAAAACTTTACAGATATCTGCATGTGGCTCTGCTTTGAATTTTAATTTTCTTGTGTGTCTTGTAGGTGAAGGCATACTAATGAGGAGGGAGTGGAGAAGGCAGGATAGTTATGATGAGTTATCTTAATACACAGGGCTCATTTCCCTCATAAATAACAATTTGGTTGGATCATTGTAAAAGTCACATCCATGAGCTGGCTGTCTCTTCTGCTGCTGGAGCTGTTGCTGACATGGCCTTAATCTGTCTCTCAGCATCCTCAGTCTCTCTCTGTGCCACTGAGAGTCTGCTGCGTTTATGTTGGATCTCTGCTCCACGTCTTCCTTCAGCTCGCAGAACAACACTGAGCCAGAGGTGTCTAGTCACTGGAGACTCTGATTCGACCTCATCTCAGGTCATTAGTGGTTTAGATGACAAGGAAATAAATTCAGTAATCTACCGGCTAAAACCTCTCCTGTGGTTAATTAATTAATTAATTAGTCCCCTTTGTCTTACCTTGTAGTGTACGAGGATTTGCTCAGAAGGCTGTCGTCTGGAGACGAGTCTGAGAGAAAAGACAACATGCATTATTTTTAGAAAGTCTGCAATGTGTTTTGGAATGAAGGGGTATTCAACGTTGTCATGGCAACTGTTAAGTGATCCACAGTTGTGTGTTTGTGCTTGTGTACGTGCGAGCGCGCGTGCATTTTTGTTTTTGATAAAGTGGGGGGGGGGCATTGCTCGATCACTCACTCATCTTAAATCATAATGTGGGGAGGAAGTGAGGAGCAGACAGTGACTTAGTGCACAGGCTCAGGTTAATAAGATTCGCTCTGTTAACTCTCTGAGAGCTGCAGACTGCAACACAAGCCTGTCATGAAACAACCACAAACACACTGCAACAGTTTGTACAACTGCTCTGAATTACTAATCCCACTGGTGATGTAAAGCTTTAAAATCACAGATCTATTGATTCATTAAGATTAAGATTCATTCATTAAGATCTGTGATTTTATCATCATTCACTAGATTTAAGCAAATGTTTTTTTGTTGCTAATTAACACACATTTAGTGTATTGCAGCTCATCCACACAGACGCTCCAGCTGTGTAAATTCATTCCAAAGCTTATTCTTATGCTTTAACTGTTTACACGTAACTACAGTGGTTTAGTGTTGAGTTTAGTGTCCAGCTGCTGCCAAAATGTGGACGAATCAATAAAAACCAACAGTGTGTCTGATGTTATCCTGTACAGACATAGACAGGAGACTCGAGCTGCTGTTGCTCCACTAACATGCTACTTTTGTGATGTGGACTATTGTTTCAGAAAGTACTTATGGCAGCAGGATGGTGTCTGTGGGCTCGACTGAAATAAACTACAGAGACCATGTGCTTGGTAATGAAGCAACATGTCACCCAGTGCAACACTGTGGCTCACTGAGGTGTTTTTTTAATAGTTTTTGAACAACAATTGAGGTCTATGGCACAGAGGAATAAGATATATCAGGCGTTAGCAACACAATGCTTGTTAGTTACAACTGATTTATTGTGTGGTTTTGTTTTTTTTTTAAGGGGATTTGTAGACAGTTGTCCAAATATAAACTATTTCCAGTTTTATCCTTTTGTAGAATATAAGAGGATCAATTCAAGCGGAGAAATCTGGCTTCAGTCTTCACGGACAAATTTATCACAGTGTGAGTTTGCACTGGGTACCCAATTAAATCTGCTGACAGCTGATTTTCCATGGTTATTTCCTTGTTCAGCTGGTAGCCTCCAAAAATATGAGTAATGTGGCAATTGAGGTATGCAACAGAGATGGCTGTACTTTATGTCCTGTGTGCTGCATCCGATAACTGCTCATGACGCCATTATATCTAATGGAGGGCGGTAATTTAATGGGTCAGACATTTTGAAATTGATAAGGTGATCCCTGTGTGAAACATCTGCCATCAAACTGATGAAATAACCACCGTGTAAGGTTCAGACAGAAAGTTGAGAGAGTCTGTGTGATATGATTGAAGTGTCTCGAAAGACACTACTAACTAGGACACCGTGAAAAGAAATCAACTTTTAGTCTCTGTTTTTAAGGCAACATGGATGAGAAGTCTTTACAGCTCTCAGAAAGATGATAATTTTATCCCAATGCCATTAAATTACATTTAAAAAGTCATCTGCTGAAGAAATGCAGCATGATTAAAAGCCACAGAATAGCAGCTTAGTGGACTTTTTTAGTAAAATTGTTTGGTCAAAGATTAAGTTTGACTTCAATTTAGACTTTTGCAACAGCCTCCATTACACCTCACTTTTTACAAAGTGTAAATAGACCTATAAACAGTAAAGGCTGAACAATATACTAATTAACTACTTCTATGTGCTTCTATAATTTGCAGATACTAAACAACAACAACAACTTATTATGCTGCATTTGCTTCCTGAAACTAACATAACTAACTAAATATGTGAGTGACAAGATGTTTGCTGCAGGAAGCAGAGACAATTTCTATTCTAGGCATCTGGGCAGGAGAAAGGCGAGCGGCGGGCCACGTACCCAGAGGAATTCACCTTTCACTGAGAAGCGTGCTCTCAGCAGTTGCCACGGGTGACAGAGGAAATGTCAGGGACTTTTCTCTCCTCTTCTGTAACTCTTAGTAACGAAGAAACACTGTATAATGACAAGCAATACACTGCAGAAACAGTATATTGCATTGGTGAGATGGTGTTACAGTTTCCCAGGGTGGGTTGTGTGGATCAAAGCAGATGCTCATGCTATTAATTGCACCATCCACCATCTGATGTGGCTTCAGGGGTCAATGAGGTCTGTAGTATTTGCAGAGTCTTGTCCTGAGGCTAGTTCGTATGCAGACACACTACTTCAAACACTGAGCTAACATGCACCTGCATTCATTAAGCGACTCTCCCCTGCTCTGTTGATGGAAAATATCTGCTTTGAGGACAGATCTGCTCAGGGGAATCACTGTAGTTTGAATCTAGCTTAGCTTAGCTTAACATAAAGCCTGGAAAAGGGAAAAACAGCTAACTCAACTTTGCTCATGTGTGAAAACATTTACAGAACAAAATCTCCTACTAGTTGACTGTGTATAAAAGTTTAGGGATATAGTAAAGCTTTAGTATAGCATTTCATTTTTTTTTTTTTTTTTAGCTGTGTCCCCTGTTTCCAGTGTGTAAGCTAAACTAAGCTAAGCTAATGGCATTGGTGTGCCAGAGTGAGTGTTTTTTAATTCAAACCTTGGCATGAAAGTGAAATAACCAACCTTCCAAAATGTCAAACTGTTCCATTAAATATATATATATTTAATCTTTAGTACAGAAGCTGAACGCAAAACAAATTTCCTGAAGCCACCCTGAACATTTCTCTACACTGAAATATTCATCAAGGACCTCAGTAGAGGAGTGTGAGAGAAAAAGGAATTTCATGGCACAGGATGAATGGATTGAGATGATTTAATTCATTTTAATTTCCGATCATAGGTCGTCACTTCCGACAGATGAAGACTCGTCAGTGAGTCTCAAACGCAGACGGTCCCTCAACCTCAAGCTTCTTGGAAATGACAACAACCCACATTTAAAATAAAAATGAGCTCAAATTTGAAATCATGTTCTGATGAGACACACGTTTCATAACTAAGAGCAAAAAGGAACGGACATGTCTGGAAAGCTAATGTACCTACAAATAGTCTTCAGATGGCAAAGCCAACAGTATATGAACAGACATGACAGGATATAATAAAACTACTTAAGCATGAAAATGGACAATCCTTTCTTGCATGGCCATTAGAGCTAAGAATACCCTAATAAGTTTTATTTTGTATTTTTCAAAGGAAAGTATGTTTAATGATCCATGAAACAAGCTTCTAGAAGAGAAACCCACAGGAGATGCTCTTTGATGTTTTTTTTTTTGTTTTTTTTTTCCAAATAGATTTTACTTCACGATTCTCTGCACTGACCACTTCATACCCTCCGTGTCGCCATCTTTCATCTGGTTTATACAGCATGAGCAATTAGGATTAGATTCTCATAAAATGCAGCAAATACATTTCATTTTATGAAATAATATGCCATCAATTTCATGACAGTACAACGGGAAAAAAAAGGTTCACATCACTGGTATATGATTTATATGATATAAGTTATAATAAACCCTCTCAGACAGAAGAAAAAATGGACTCAGTTCCACTCCACTGACCAAGAGAGAAGATTGATGTGAACTGATCCACAACGAGGCCGTCACTGTTAATCAAACATGTTGAAAGGCTTTTTTTTTTTTTTTTATCCTGCCCATACATAATAGTCATCTATGGTCAAAGAAAAAAGCAGATGAAAAAGGATTATTTGAAGTCAACGACAAGGCACCAACAAAGCCACGATACGGAACATCTCGAAAAAGCGGCAAAACTGTTGTTATGTAAAGACGCGTAAAGTTAGCTCAGTGTTGAGCTTCAACGTTCGTTCTTTACCTTGAAAATAACGTACCACACATCTCCACCAAAGATCCACTTACATGCTCCAGAGCTTTCAATCACGCCTCACTGTCTTCATCAGTAGACTAAAGTTTGCCGAGTTGTCACAGAACTGTGGATGTTCAAACCTGTAAAGACACTCTCACATGTTTGGCGTAAAACTTGAGATCTATGTTTCGTTCTTGAGCAAGTAAACAGACCACGAGTGCAGACAGTTTTCTCAACATTCACACCAACATGGACAAAAGAAAGTCTGATCATTTACAGCCCCGTGGCAACTGAGCAAAGTGATGATGAGTCCAGTTGATATGACCGAAAGCTGCAGAAGATTATTTTAACACGGGAAAGTGATGAGTTTACAGCTTGTCTGTAGGCTAACAAGAATAAAATCACTACTCTGGGCTTGTTGAATTATTGTGTTTGTTGTGTTTTCATCTCTTGGTTGTTTCTCCGTTCTTTAGTTTTCAGTCCATGCAGCATATTTCAGGCCATGCTGGATTGTCACACAAAAGGGAATTTTTTTCTTCAAGGCACAGCAAGAGACATGAAAAAAAAAAAAAAAAAAACAAAACTACAATCTAGTTTACATTCAGTTTCATGAAAAAAACATTTTCATACCACTATGAAGAAAAAAAAAAACCCAAATAATCCCAAAAATACAAAACTAGCAAACATACAAACTGGTGGTAAATCAATAAGATTAGCGAGTGTGAAACTTGTCCCTCAGGATTTAAATGCATACCTCATTTATACAACATGCAGCGCAGTGTCACACAGAGATAAATGCAACTGAAATCATGGTGATGTGATGTGGGGATTGAATCTCGCAGTTTGTATTTTAACACGGAAACATTTGAAGACTAAATTGATGAATGTGACTGAATGTTTTTGAGCCATTATGGTAACAAAATATCTAAAAATTGGCTTCACTATTTGGGTGTAGTTACTTTTGAGTATTTCATATAATTAACAAAACGATCAAATTGTTCTAGATTGTAGATTTACATATTTTTGTCTTGCAGAGACTATATTCCGTGGGAATATTTCCAAAATGTTGTCAACTGAGTGTGTCTGTCTCTTTAGAGTTTCTTTTAGAGTTTTTCTTTTCCACAGTTGGGTGAGAAGTTTGATATCACTCATGAATGTGAAGCTACCGCCAGCAGCTAGTTAGCTTGAGTTAACTTATTTTAATTTGCCATAACAGTAATAACAGATGCAGTAACTCTGTGGAGTCTCTGCTGGTGACAACAACAATCCAACCAGGCCAGGAAATAGTCCTCACCCTGGGCTGACCGTTTCTCCCTGTTTCCTGTTATTAAGCTAAGCTAACGTTAACCATCTGCTTGTGGTTGCTTTGAATTAATCATATGAAACACATGAAAGTCAGCCTGTTTTTCAAAATGTTCAAATATTAATTTGAAATAAATAAATAAATAAAGATACAAGTATCACATACACGGTCAATAATAAGGGAATACTCTGATAAAGATGGGGCTGCTCTGTTAATCCTTCACCAATCTTCAGTGGCCCTCGCTCCCAGAAAAACCCAAAGCACAATATCAATGACACCAAAAAATACTGTAGCAAAAATAGCAACCTTAATAATTACAACAAGCTTCAGGTACAGTCAAGCTGCTTGTGCCTCCGTGGAGAGAGTGTACGTTTATTACAGTACATCTCTGAGTTACATTTGGCTCTCCGTCTGTCTGCTCTCTCGCTGCAGATGGCTTCACAACTAGCTGCCCTCACCCTCAGCATCCCCGAGCTCTGCTGCCGAGGAACCAGATATCACCCGTGCCCAGATCACTCCGTCAGTCTGCCGGGGCAAGCCTGCTCACACCACCCACTCCGATTGGGATCTTTCACCTCCGCTCATGTCCAAGTGGCGCAGCATGGACAGAATTTCTCTGATAACACCCAAAGGCGATTCCACTCAAGTCACTTTTGTTACTTTTAACCTTTTTAACTTTGCAAATGAAGCCACAGAAGAAGATGGAATCCCTGTGATAGATCATCCAGTAGTTCAACTAAAATATTCTGTACATTTAAGTTGCACTAACAAGACTGATGTGTGGTTCATGTCTGTTAGACATATGCAGGAAAAGTTTCGGCCAGCTGTTGTCTCTACGATATAGTGATGTTTGTATGGATCCTGCTATTGAATTCTCAAGCTCCGTTCTTCTTTAGGTTCTTCATCCTTTGGACAAGCCCAGTCTAATTTTAGGGTGTGAGGCAGCTAAGTTGAAGTCTGAGGTCAGTGGCGAAAACGCAGCATTGCGGCTCTTAGCAATCTGTGTTCCCCAGGTGAAAGACGTGGAAATCAGCGTTGCGGGATTAGATGTTACTGGTAGTCCACAGGACTGTCCATGAGTGGACTGGAGCAGCAGGGGTCAGGAGGATCTTGGAGCTCAGTCTCATGGGTCTTGGCATGGTCTTCCTCTCCCTCCTCTTCCTCTGTGGGGTTGTGGCTTGAACCCTGGGAGCTGGCCATAGCGCCGTAGCTGTGGTGGGCCGGGGAGGGCATCGGAGTCAAAGCCAGCTCTGGCTCCAGCAGCACTGACGCCACAAACAGCTGAGGAAAGCAGATCGACATACAGTTTATGACCATGTCGTGCTGTAAATCGTTCAGCGACGTGGAGGTATGGGTTTAAATTTGAGTTTTAAATCTGATCATTGTAGGATGAATAATCCTGAGGTTCATGTTCAGGATATAGACTAAAAATGACAAAGATTATAAATACATGCTACAACAGTCCTTCAAAGATACGTCTACATTTAAAAAAATAAATCTGAGCCTGACGTGGCAAATTCAAAGTCTGTGGTAGTCGTAGCTGCTAGAAATGCAGAAAATATATACTGAAAGATGAGATAAGCTTTGTATCGTGACTAAATATACATGATTAGATATAAGTAGATCAAAAATGGTTTTAGTTATATTTTAGCTGGTGTACTGGCTAATAAGAGAACAATGTGGTACTGTACATTGGAGGCAGTGGTGGATGTTACAGTGCTCCTGTCTGCATCCGTGAATGTCCCCTCTGCTGGCTGATCAGACATCTAAAACAAACAAACATATATATACTATTTATTGAGTATTAGTGTTTCAGATGAACTTAATTTCACTGAATAACTACCGACCTGGTAGCTCATTGACTTGTCTGGTTGCTTCCTAAGGCACAAGCGGAAGAGGGAGAAGGCAATGCAGGAGAGCAGGGACACGAAGGTGAAGAGGGTGATGGGATGCATTGAACCTGTAACAACAATAATGAGCAATTAAAAAAATATTGGCATAGACACATAATAACTTTATAATAACAAGTGATTAAGTACCCAGTTTGAGCACTGAGAAGAAGAGCAGCCAGAACATGCAGAGAAGAGGAGCCACGATGACCTGACTGATGGCTGCTCTGTGGATCCTCTGATTGAGTTTGGTGGGAACGTATGCATAGTAGATGTTGTATCGATCAACCACGTGCTTCAGGATCACATAGAGAAGACCTGCAGGGACACGGTGATACATTACTTGCACCAAGAGTTCAGCAGCATAACAATAAAACAGAGGAAAGTGATTGGTGTGTATTGTGATGCTAAAATCAAAAGATGACCATCAGATCTGATTAGAAATAAGAAACAAAAATGCAGAAGTCACTTTAAAAGGTTCATATTGTGCCTTGGTATTACTATCAGTAGTTTGCTTATTACCAAATAAAGTAGCTGTTGCACGAGGTTGTTTAACTCGAGGTAAATCCAATAAATTGCTATTAAGTAGACAAGTGCATGGTAACCAGTGGGAGCCTGTGGAGCAGGGAAAACACTTTTTAATATGTCAAGCACCACTGGCTCCAGCGTGACTGGATTTTTTTTTTATAAAGTGGACACATGAATATGTTGTAAAAACAAGCAATTTTGATTTATTTGTCAAATTAATATTTTACCCTTTGGCCCTTAAATGAAAACCTGTGTCGGTTCTTTGTGGTTCCATTCAATGAGGTTTTAACTCTGACCACAGAGAGTACTTACCTCAGCCCTGCCACAGAGAAGTGTTAATAAGGTTAAAATACTAAATCTGCAGGAAACAACAAAGGTGAAATACGCAGAGCAGCAGGCTACGAGGTATAAAAGAGGCTGTTTTGGACCAATGATTAGGCTGCAGAAGTAAATAGAAGCTTGGTGAGCGCTGGGCAGAGACAGGAGCAGAGTGGGCGTCTGGCTCGCAACTCGCTGTGTCTGGGTGTCTGGGACTACAGCAGCAAATTCACACAGTCTGCATTGGACTGGCAGGCAGTAGAGGAGAGTGAGGTTATAGTGTGAGGACACACACACACACACGAAAAAAGAGGAGAAAACAGGGAAAGGGGTAGATAAGGAGGGAAAACGGTAACTACATGTTTCTCACCGAAGGGCGTAATGATGGGACATGTGATGCTGTACGCCATACTGACTGCAAATATACACATGGTCCAGGCGTACTCCAGGCCAAACTGGAACTCATAGGCCTGACTCTGCAGACAAATACACACAGTGAGCTTTTTGAAAAATTCCAAATCTTGCATGAAAACACTGCTGTAAGCACGCACACACACAAAAAGAAATGGCCTCGCTGACCCGTTTGACGTGAATCCTCTCGGCTTGGGACTTGGCGAAGCAGAGACGGAGGGCGTACACTGTCAGCGCCGGGATACGAAGCAGCTCCATGGACGTTCCTATCAGGCTGGACGTGATCACGTAGTTCACGAAGAACGCGCCGTTGTCGGGAAGGAACACGCACCTGTGCAGAGAAAAAAAACAACATGACTTTTGAGGATCCATAATACTATTATTATGTATTATTATTACTATTACATGTTACTATATTATTGATAAATTTTAATCAGAATACATAAATCTATAAAACTTACTGGAATTTGACTTCCTTCTCATCCAGGAAGTGAACGTCAAAGAGCCAGGTGAAGAACAGGTCGAGGCTACAGGGAGAATAAATTATAAACAGAACAAAGAGAAAGTGGGCAAAAATCTAAAGAACTACAATAAATTAAGATTCAAAGTAGATGTGATATGTTTGCGTTGAGTCAGTAGATGTCGTCTAGATATACCTGGATAGACCGAGCGAGGGCAGGATGATGACCATGAAGACGAGCAGTAAGAAGCACTTGTGCATTGTTACTTGGTTTTCACCAGATCTGAAAGGTTATATGACAGACGAGGGATCATGAGAAGATCATTATGCAACACATATGTAGTTATAAAACGTACCTATGTTGTCCTATTTGAAGTAATAAACACACGATGCAAAAAAATGCGATGCAAAGTCAGCTGAATTTACATTCACAGGACCATTGGGTTCATTAGCACGAACTATGCTTTTTCACTCCAGTAAACAGTTGATTTACATTCGGTCCTTCGCACATCACGCCTGCACAACACGTTTGTGGGGGTGATTATGTAAAGAAAGGGTGCTCATAGGTGCTGTATGAGGTTGCCTCCTTATGCACAGTTGTTCTGCTCCTCCTCCTACTAGTCACCAAGCACAGGGGGTGGGGGGACAACACATGATGACTACTGTGCATATCATTATCCTCACACGGAGATCTCTATGACAACCTGCCCAGAATAACAGAGCAGGGAGAGTGACAGAGGGAAGGAGGGAGAGATTAAAACAGCAAGAGGCGAAAGAGAAAAAAAAAATACTTGAGATAAAAAAAAAGGAAAGAAAAAAAAAAGAAATGCTGAGAGTTGACACATGAAGGGTCCATTTGAAGAAATAAAGGACAGGCATTTCCATTTCAGAGGGGAATGGAGAGCGGCGGTCAAAGGATGGTGAGTACCTGGTCCAGTGGGATTCAAAGAAGGCTGAGTAGTAGACGATGAAGGGTAGGAGAACCGAAAACGCCCACAGCAGGAGGGTTGGGAAAAACTGGGTAATGACAGGGCTCTGTATTGGAAAGCAAAATGGTTAATTAATGACATTGAAGAGGGTCAAAACGACACGCTAAGGTCACAGAGTTAAAACGGAGCTCAAAACTCTGACCCGCAGACTCTCTACGGGCTTGGTGACGTTGAACTTGTCCATGGTGTTGACGATGATGGCAGGAGTGGTGAGGAAGAAGAGCAGGAGGAAGAGGAGGATGTTGAGGAGGACGCAGCGGAGCCACCAGCGAGATCCACACACTGACAGGTTTTCCCTGGCGATGGGAGAAAATAATGAGCTTCAATTCACGATCATCCGGCAGGATAGACAGGACACTTAACACGCTTCTGTCCCCTGACGCTGCCTGTACTGCATGTGTTGACATTAGCCAGAAATAGCCAACTCAGTCACTTCTTCTATGTGACTTTGGTGGGTGTCTTTCCACTGCACTGGACTGGAGAGCAGGTTGGGAATAGCACACTTCAACACTCAGTTTTAATGAAGGAACAAAAGTCCCTGCCCAACCCCACAGCCTGCGACTGCTCCAGCAGTCAACTGAGTGCAAAAACACATTTCACGTACAAACACAAACACACTGCAGCCAATCAGACGTGAAGCATAAACAGTGAGCTCTACCATCTCTTATGGTTAATCTACCATATATATATATGCATCACTCACTTGTTACATAATCTCGCTGGGACTGCTGCATTTGCTCTCTAGAATAAGAAACATGCATTGTGGCCTTGTATCCACTCATGAATAGAGAATGAGCTTCAAATGGTGTTTTGTGATCTGCTGCACACAAGCAGCAACAACACTGATATATTGTGAATGTCACTGTTGGTTATTTTGAACTACTAAAAGGAACAGAGCAAGGCTCAATGAAAAAGAAACGAGAATAGCAACGCTATTAGAACTACTTTGGCAAAGTGGAGATGCCCACTGCACAGATCCACTCTTTGAGGTTCATCATTACAGGCTAATGCTGCACAGACAAACATCATTAAAGCTTGCAGAACTTTGGTTTAAAGTCTAGTCATGATCCCGAGGTTTCCGAAGATGCCAAACATGTCAGGCGTAATTACAGGGAAATGTGTCTAAATGATGCATAAGACATGTAAAATTGGAGATTACACTCAAAATCTGTGTCTCCGTGGGTTTCCACTGGGTGCTCCGGTTTCCTCCCACAGTCCAAAGACATGTCGGTTAGGTTAATAAATTGCTGTTCTGTACTGTAGATGTGAATATGAATGGAGATGGGTTACAGCTCCCTGTGACCATGAACAGCGTAGGTGGGCAGAGAAACTGAAAACTGATGGATTGAGATCTTCGATCATCAAGCAGCAACAGGTGTATTTATGTGGTTTTGTCTATGTGGGAAACTGGAATCCGACTTGAGGTTAATTGGGAGGAAAATTCAGTCATGTTTCAACAGCATCACGAGAAAGCTGTGTGAAAACAGAACATTTGCGGTGCTGTTGGTACTGACCAGATGATGTCACTGGGGGCAGGTGCGTAGCTGACACCCCATTTGTGAGACTGCACCACAGTGGTGATGCTGGACTGCTGGGGTCTGCGACGGCAGTGCACGCGACTATAGTCCTTCACAATCCTGGAAAGTAGATGAGATGATGTAATGAAACAAAACAAAACTAACACAAAGTTCTGCTTAAATCTACTCAGTCTCAGCTTTTATGTCTCTTGTGACTTTTATGGTGGTTCCCTGCTGTGACAGGGTTTATATGATGAGAGGACGTGACGGATAAAAAAAAAAAAAAGAAACCTCAGTGTCTGCTTCTGTTCACTCACACAGCAGTCATTCTCTCATCACGAAAAGTCACGAAGGCGATGCCCAGCCTCTTCATGGAGATGCGATTCTTCTCAGCGTTAAACTCGTCTGTCCGCTTTTCTTCTAACTCACTGTAGTACTGCTCTGCATCCACCTGCAGAATTAAAAAACAAAGTTTCACATTTTATTCCCTCAGAGTTCCCCTCATTTCATGTTGTTGCAACATTTACCTACATTTTGGATTGCAGTGCCATCCAGTGGTAAAATCCTTTCTGTGCAGCACCACAGTGCAGTAATTAAACTCTGCATACCCAAACCATTTGGAAATTCCAACAATGTTGACAAAATGTTACCTTCTCAAAGCCGCAGATGTCACAGCAGAATATCTGAGCGCACGGATGTGTCTTGATCATGATCTTCCCCTCCTTTTGGGATTTTGTGGCAAAATACAATCTGCCTTTCATCGCTTTGCGCCTGTAAAAAACAATATTTTCACAAAAGAGCACTCACACTGATTGCAAACCGTGTTGTTCCAGTTTGTGGAAGCTACTGTACCTCTCCAGATCCAGCCTCATCAGCTTGTGGACATTGAAGCAGAAGCGGATGTCGGTGACGGTACAGCTGGGGTAGGCCTCGCTGGTGAACGGAGCAGAAGAAGTTTTTTGAAATGTGTGCGAGTACATGACAGGATTTAACTCGATTTAACAGAACTAGAGGAGTAAATTTGTGTACTGGAAATGTTTGGTGATGAGTCCGGGATCAGAGATCTCTCTGGGTATGCAGGTAATCATCAGTGTCCTGGCAACCTGCAACACATGAGGCAAAAAACCTGATTAGTTATGTTACAGTGAATCAAGTGATCTGCATGGCTGCACACTACACATCTAAGTTAAAAAAGCACATCTGTTATTACAGTAAGATTGTTTATTTTATGTTATTTTAACAGTTTGTTAAATGTTTAAAAGTTTATTATCTTTTCTTGATACTGGTGCACCGAGTCTTCAGTGTAGACCCTGGTAGTTAAGTTTTTTTTTTTTTTTTTTTGTATTAGAAAAGGTTTAAATATTTGTATGTTTTCAGAAAATAAAACTTTCAAATGGATAAAAATGAAATAGATAAGATGGTTGTTCTTTTTTGCAGTGGAGAATAACCAGGCCCTGATATTTAACGACCATGAAATGATGTTGACAGACCTTCTCATCCTCTCTGTACTCCAGCCGTATCGAGTGGTGAGCCATGCACAGCAACGTGATGATGAAGTAAACCAGAGCAAAGATGCTGTGGAGCCACAGGAGGCTGTCCCTGTCGGCCACAAAAAACACTGTAGCAATTTAAGCGCATAAAGATAGCCCCTGTTTTGTCACGGTTCTGTGATACTTCACGAGATTTGATGTCATTCACGCTGCGTTACACTTACTTTGCACTAACATTAGCCAGTGTTGTTCGCCCAAAGTTTTCAGGACTGTCTCCTGTAGAAATAATGAAACACGACAGAGAGCGAGACAATTTAATTATTTAATTTTTTTTTTTTATAAATGACTTCAAGGGAAATCCCTTGTCTCTAGTCTGAGGCAACATAGAGGCAATGCCACTGTTTTAATGACATCTCGGTCACCTCATTGAAATTTCACACAAAACTCAAACATCGCCAGTCATGCTTAACTCTGCTGTTTTCATTTGGGTACCATTTGTTTGCTGTTGCCGTGGCTACGGATGTTGGTTTATTTAACAACTATGGTGACACATTGGTCCATATGATGACAGCGAAGGCTAATAAAAAAAAGAAAATAAAAGAAAAGTTTTTGTGGACGGGCCCTTCTCGTTGCGGGGCCCCATAATGACTCCTACTTTTATCCCTTCATGGAATTAGCTTACTCAACACTTCCTGTAAAATAAGCACACAACTGCCAGAAAGCATTTCAGCTGCTATTTAACAGCTGCTTTTGTGAAATATCCCACCCATCACACTTACATGTGTATGTTAAAAGGAAATGAAGCACTTTCTATTCCTACAATCCAGAAGCACTGGAAAGATTGCCACTTGTATGTTAACAACTCCCATTAGATAAAACGCAAGACTTTTATATGTATATATGTGTACGTTATACAAAATTAAATGTACCATTATATTGTTTTATAGATCAAGTTAAAATTACGCTTCAAGTTGATTTCAGCCTTATTCCATTTTTGAGACATACGTTTTTGGGTCAAAATTCTGCTTTACCACAGATTGCTTTAAGCTTAAGTTTCTCTACATTTAACCAGTAAATCCTTTGGTGTGTACATGTGGGCGATTGTGTCTGTGTGGTCTGGCCTCTCTTCCTGCGAAGTGCCCTATGTGATTCTCCTGAGGTTAAGGATATCCCTTGGCTTTTTCAAACATTCAGCTAGCTTGACCGTCATATAAGGACCAAAATACCCAGGAGGTTCCCGGAAAAGTTGACCGGCAGGATTACGGCCAAGGACAGCAAGCAAACTACTGTCATGAGCAGGATGATGTGGCGCTGGAAGGACAGGTAAGTGACGGCATCAATGCCGCATTTGCTACGGATCTCCTCATCCCTGCGGAAAGAGAGAGAGAGAGAAGGGAAACTTTCAGAAATCTTAAACTCTCTACATCACGTGACAAAAAGAGAGATGCTGCAACTTGTTGTTGAAGTTTCACTGATGACATTTCCACTTGTGCAGGCGTAGTAGTAATCAGACGGGTGCACGCATTTGCATGCAGTTCTCAGTTCTCCACTGCCAGAACAAATGGCCTTACAGCTCATACCTCATCATGAGTTAAAAAAAAAAAAAAAAAAAAAGTGGCACCACTATTTCATGCCAGAAGTAGTGGTTTCCTGGTGGGAGCTTCAGAAAAGCCAGTGTCATAAAATAGAACAACAAAAAGAAAAAAAAATGCATCAAAAAAAGAAGAAGAAAAGAGGTGCACGCTGGTCTCATGGCAGCCCACACATTGCGAACTCACAGGGTGGGTTTTGCACTTTCCCAGGGAACCCAGGGTGAGCCACTGGCATGAGAGCTAAAAACAGAAGCACGCAAACTCCACCATAATACTATGGAAACCATGGACACCATGGAAATCACTCTTTTTACAGGCCAGAATCTGTTGTGTGCAGTCAGACTTCAGCAAAGTGCAAATATTCAACGGGGATATAGTGGCACCAGTGGTTGCATGAGCCCAGACTTGTTTGTTTTTGCTGCTAAATGAGATATAACACGAGACTTTACGTTTGACAGTGACACCAGCTTTGAAGACCGACGGCCAATAAAAGGATGGAAGCTAAGACGAGAGAAGGGTAAAAATAATTACAAGGGCAAATGCTTCGTGTACTTACTTCATATGGTAAAGAGATGAGAGCCATGAGCAGAAGCCCTGGAAGGAGAGGAGAATCATAAAACATCCAATGGATTGGTTATTAAAGATAATAAATGACATATGCATACAAGTCTGTGCACACCACATCTGGCTACTTGTATGCTTTCACTATTTGCATAGTAATAAGTTCTGCAGAGTGACATAGAGATTTAATAGGTTTAATAGGTCTAGCCTGGAGCAGTAACCACTTTACTGCAGCCTCAGCTCTGTGTAGGCACAGGATAACGACTCCAGTCTGACTCTTTGTCTTACACCGTTATAAACAAGCAGGGTGCGACCTCAGTCTATCACACAGGTGTCATGGTGTCACAGACAGTCCAGCTGAGTCATGACCCAAACTTTCCGTCTCAGACCGTCGGACTCCCGCTGCAGCGTGCGGCAGTTTCAGACGTCGATATATCACGACCAAATTAACTATGACACCTTGTTATAATTACTGTAAATAAAGGAGTGTGTGATGAGGAGGATAGGTCTAACATCAGTGGTACTGTTGATTATAGCATTCTTGAAAATACGGAGATTGTTTTCATGTTTCCCATAACGCTCTCCCCTTCATGTTTTGCAGTGTGAAGACAACTGGAGTCTGCCAGTCGTCTCCTCAAATACTAGACTTCTTCACCCTAATTATATCATTTCAGTGGTTCAAGGTACCCAGTGGAGTTTTTAACCACGAGTGGCACTGCAGAGTAGTTAGGATGTGCAGTTAGGATGACAAGGTTTCATTTTTTGTTTATATATGTTGTCTGTGATAAAATGTCCGAGCACCGCTCGTTGCCATTCCTGGCTTCGTTTGCTGTGTACATGACTTGTGTTGTCTGTGCCAAGCTGCGCTTTCCAGCAGTAAATGCAGAGACAGTGGAATATTTTCCGTCCTGTGGTATGAAGTTGTTTAGTTAATCTCGTTCTGCACCAGAGCTGAGGGTGGCAGGGCGACAGAGACGGGGCCGATCGTTGGGCCGGCGGGAGAAGAAAAGCCAGAGCGGCGCTGAATGGAAAATATGAAAATGAATGTCTGAATGTCAGTGGACAAAACTGAAAGAGGAGAGGATTTTTTTTTTTACTTGTGAAAACTTATTTTAATATATACTTATAGCAGAGCCAATTCCAGTTAATCTAACGGCCTCAAATAAAAAAATCTAAATATTCATTCTTAAATTAATTTTACAACTTTATTTTATTATTAAATTTATGACCACACAACATTACACCAACATATGGTGACTGTATTAATAAACTGTTGCCTATTTACAAAACAGCATTCATTCTCCTTGTAGCTCTCCTCTTGTTTCCACTGATAATTAAATTTTAACATGTATTGGGGCTTTTAAATGCTCCATCATGTCAGTAACTTTGTGTCTCTGCAGGTCGGTGCATTAAAAATACAGTAAGGACTGAGGGGCCATAAAATCAAAACAGTGAGCTAAATAAAGCTTAAAACCCTCATCGTTTCCTCACTTTTTTATTTTATGCAGTTATTTAATAAGCAATGCAAGTTTCAACTAGTTTGCGACTATTTTATGAGGTAAGAAATTCATTTATCTCCTTTGTTAGATCTTTAGGCCACATCAGTGTGTTTTGTTGTCCATGGGGGTGGGAGGCTTTAATTGATCTGACAAATGCTATTAAGATGTTCTGTGGTGCTTTAATAATGATGAAAAACTCAAACTGAAATCTCACCATGTCCTTGGTCTCTGAGTCAGACGGGCTGGACTCTGACGGAGACTTCTCCTTCTCACTTGGTTCTCCATAAAACAGCGATGTGAGACTGAAGTGGGCAGACGATATACACATTAAAAAGAAAAATAAAACAGCACAATCATCACACTGATTGTGATCTGACACAACATTATCAGCTGTGAAAGACATTACTGTATTAATGTAAAGATATGATGGAACCGCTGCAGACAGTCCCTATATGGTTCATGTCTGAAATCAATCTTTGTGTCCATGAAGACATGAAACACGCACAATATGGTAAGATCTAATAAAGCCAGTGTGATGATTGAATTTGTGGATATTTCTCTGTGGGCCGTGCCGCTGACAGTTCAACAGGACGTGAAATTAAGCGGCATAATTCAATTAGTTCGAGAGCAGACTGCCTGGCAAAACACACAGATGCTGCTTGCCTTCGGGTGATACGGAGCCGCCATCGGTCAGCCAGAACTAACCGAGCCTGAGCTCCCGTGGAGAGAGGACTCAAGTCAAGCAGAGGAGAAGAACCGCTGGATAAACCACAACCTCCAAGGTACTCAAAACACCAATCGATCAAACGGTTTGAATGTTTAAAGGATCGGTCTACTGATATTCTTTATTTTTTCACCGTCAACATATAACATGAAAATGCCAAAATCTAAAAATATTTCATCCAACTAACAATTATCTGTTTAGTATCTAGTATTAGTTAGTATATCTTAAAAATCTAACATGCAACAAATGTGTGTCAATCTGCCGCTGAATCTAATCCTAAATAATTCTGCTTTTTACTTTTACTTGTGATTGACTAACATTTATTTTTTCTATGAACTTCAATACCAAGGTGTTACCATGGAAATGATTTAGCTTTTATTATATTTGAAAGCTGTGTAACTATTTATGTTTTCAATAGGAACCAATGGAGTTGGAATTAAGTGCAGGAAAGTCATAATTTACAATATTTATAATAAGAAAAAAAATAATACAATAAGAGCATCCCTTCACACTTGTCTTTTTTAAGTTAAAAGGCCTAATATGTGTAAAGATTTGTCCTTTTTGTTTTTTTTTTATTAAAATAAGATTTTCTGGGGATTTATGATTTAAACTAACAAAAAACATCATTATTATTTATATTCATTATAAACATCTATGTCTTGCTTGTGTGAAAACCATGAGGTTTCGGTTTCAGTGTGAGGATATAAAAGGTATAAAATCATTTTAACAACAGAGATCAGTTGAAGTAATGTTGCCTGTTGTTGTCATGCAGTACCACTTATCCTCAGCAGATGGAGCTGGTGGCTGCAGCAACAAAACTCAGCTCCACTGACACTTTATTTCTCCATCTTAAATACTGACATGGCTCACAGGAAAGGGAGTGAATGTGAATTTTTTCTCTTTCCAGTGTAAGGGATGTGAGGGATCTACCTGTCATTCTCCATCAGCAGAGCCAGGCGTCCGTAATCCCATGCAGCTTTTCTCAGACAAGAGAAGATGAGCAACAGGAACTGAAACACAAAACACAAAACAAAGAAGGTGAACACAGAGCTCCTGGGGGAATTTGATTCAACACAATCGAACACATTTCACGTCGTCATCTGCTGCAGGTCTACATACCGTCCACGCTCTTTCCGTACCTGCTTGATTTGACAACTGAGGCAGGTTAAAATACAGAGCAACAATTATAAGGCATCTTTTTTCTTTAGAGTAGTACGTGGTTGTCTTGGAAACTACCAGAGGCAGGTCAGCGCACGCTAACACATGCTGTGCACTAATGATGAATGAGTGTGGTCAACAGCAAGAATAAATCTGAGCGGAGTCCATTCTGCTGTAAATGGAGGGCAAACTGCTCCTCACATTAAATTTGAAAAAAAAAAAAAAAAAAATCTAACTCCTATTCAATCACATATTGTGGCGAACACAGAAATGGGTTCAGCTGAACAGCTCTGGTTAAATATCTAATAGGATAATTGGGACGTGGTGAATGAATGTTAATGAATTCAAAATGATCAATGATGTTTGATTTTAATTATCGCATTCAAGTTAAGAAGACATTTGGTTAAGTGGATGGGGACGACAGCCATGATAATAGGAAAAAAAGCTCCAATAAATGATGATGATTTAATTCTCTAACAATTTTAATCTATGCATAAACAATAAGAGCAACCTTGACTCCGGCTCACAGATGAATAATAAGAGTTCACAGCAGCAGACAGGGTAGAAACTCATCCTTTAAAAAAAAATCTCCTCCATTATGTTTTCTCAGTGTCCATCTCCTCCCTGTTGTTTTAGTTTATTTTCGTTTTGATGCGTGGGCACACTCTCCTCAGGTCCCACTGATGATTTATTCTGTATAATGATGGAATTGATGCAGAGGCGTGCTCCCGTCACCTGAGGGGAGGGAGCGTGCTTTGACTCATGCTCGTCATTAGGAGACAGTGCTCAACCCTCTGTGTTGTCTTGACAACGAGGCAGCGATAAAATGAGCCAATTAAAACACAGAGATGGCAGATTGAGAGTGATATCAGCACAGATCAAGCTTGACAAGGCCTGACAGTGGAACTGAGGTAGCTGACAACTGAGACAGGAAGCCTGTTATTATCTGGAGGCAGGAGGAGAAATATAGCAGCTGTGTGTGTAAACAGTGAAAACATTCCATCAAACAACGAGTAAGAAAAAGTTAAGACATTATACAGAGAATAAAGTTGAGAAAATTATTCACAGGATGACGCTAGAATAATGCTCGTGTTTGTGCGTACTCGTGTGCATCATTATAAAACAAAAACAAAAGCTCAGATAAGGAGGAGAAGATGAAAATAAAAATCCCCACAGTGTTTTGGCAGGAATGAGTTTTCCCTCCATGAGCACCACAAATTAAAGCTGACATTTACCGCAGCTCATTCCACACGAAATTCCAGGATTTAGTCAAGTGCACATCCATAAAGTTGGACGATTTGTGAGAGAAAAGTTTTTAGTTACTTGTTACTGGTACAGGTCGCGGTATAGGTCTGACTACTTGGGCTCTTATGTTCATAAAGTAACAAATCTCTTGTCTCAGAATACATGATGGGATATGTCTGATGACGTCATTGGTTGGGGGTGGGAGGAGGTGGGGGTGGTTCCTGAATTCACAGAGAAACACAGAAAACATTATGCAACTATTTGCATATTTTCTGATATAATATATTGTGTTACACATAACAACTTTGTCTGATCTAGATTTAGAGATCAGGTTACCAAGAACACAGTGGTTATGGTTAGTTGTAGGGTTAAATTCGATTATATTCAGCTACTCGTACAAAGTTAATCAAAAGAATAACTCACAATAATTACAAAAATAACTGTGTGTGTGTGTTGACATGTTTTCAGGTCAGACACTGTGTCAGAATTAATGTCACACGTTCATCTGTGATGTCCAGCGTCACCAACACCCCTGACGCTGCTGTTTCACTTCATTATCATCAAGAGACATGGAGACATGATGTCCATTAAACACTGCAACAAACTGTGTTTCTGCAACCAGTATTATATTGACGAAAACAAAATAATCAGCGGGTTAATTAATATTGTGAAGGTCAGTTTATATGAGAATTATCAGAACTGTTTAATGTTCAGTTTTCCAGTTGGATGTCAGATGGTCATGGTCTTATTGATATATGTATATCAGAGTGTGTGTGTACCATCCAGAGGACCACATTGATAGCGAGGACCGTGGGCACTCCTCCAAACGGCAGGCCCTGGAGGACGCTGCTGCGGGAGTGGGAGCGATAGCATCTTCGGCTGTGCTGTTTTCTTCCCCGAACAACTCTGGGAAACCCAGAACATCCAGTGCGTTCCCCTCCAGAGGGGGCGCTGTCGTCACAAACAGCTCAGGTTTCGCCATCACCACTGGATCATAACCTGAAAAACAACAGAGAGTAGTGGACAGAGAAACCATTATAACATAAACTCATTTCAGCTTTGAGACACAGCTGTTACCTGCAGTCGCTTTTAGGATGTAAACACTGAGTCATGGTTACGTCACATTGAGTTGAGCAACAAGTAACAATGTTGAGGTAACTCTAAGTGTCCGTTTAGCCTATACAAGCCTGTATCCACGTAGAGTGAGACTTACGATGTTTATGAAGTTTAATGGAGTCAGTGAATAAGGGCGTGGTGATAGCAATAACCAGTGAAATTGGTTTGTAATGGACTGCATTTCTTTTTAACATGGTTGTGACTCATTTTATCAGACGAGTGTCTGTCACTTACTCTAAATGCAATTATGATAGCATTTGCAAAGATCAGTCTAATGACCACCGTGGTCCATTAGCAGCCATTGATCTGTGCATCTGTGTTTCTTTATCAGAGAAATGAAAGTGGAGATGTCACATGAAAGCAACGATTTGATTGGACGACGGACCCTTTTAAAACCTTGATATGTAGTGAGTCCATTTCACCGCGTAGACAAGAATGTTTTTGTTGTTGTGTTTTAGAGTGAGGAGACTCTATTTAACAGGACAGTAGTGGAGTAACAGCTGACACTGCACTCAGCTGTAAATTTGAACAGTGGGTTGAAGCACTTATGACCACTTTCCGTGTATTTCCCCGTGTCTGTGGAGCATGCACAGGATATAATCATTCACAGAGCCATGACCACAGAGTGTAGGCCTGGACCATCTGTCCTCCAGCAGCACACTCATTCCTCCCCGGTTTCGATTAATACAGTTTTGCTTCCCAGCTGCTCAGCTTGTGTACACTCCTCGCTGAATAAACAGCCTGAGAAAATGGAGCATCATAATCAGTAAAAGCACTGACAAAGCTTTACATTAATACCGTGTATTCACCTGAGTTAAAAACATCATTTGTGAGATTTCATGGAAAAAAAAATTGATTTCACAATACTTTCAGCGACGCAGTGACTGACAGAACAAGGGTGCTTTGTAGTAAACAGGCTGTTTGCTCTGCAGCAGTAAATGGCAGCCAAAACTGCATCACAGCCCTCTGCTGTCCAACTCTCACAAGAGCTGAGATAACAGGAGAATAAAACGAGAGAGAGCACAGGAAGAGGAAGCTAAAGGCCTCTAAACTGGCTCGCATTACTGAACCAAACCTGGGTGTGATTTATCACTGCGCCAATGATGTCACTTCCTGTGAAACCCCATCGCAGTTTTTGCGAAGCCCTCGCCGAATGGTGCTTGTTGTGCAACACAAGTCACAGCGGGACGTCTGGTGTAGGAGGCGAGCTGATCAATGGCGGTGTTGCTGGACCGCTGTACGTCACACTGTCAGAGGTCTGCTGAACAACATAAATATATAAAAAAGACAACAAACCAGTCATTTTTGAGCAGCTCTTTCTGTGCTGCTGTAGTCTTTCTCTCTTAGTGAAACTGTATAGCCTCCAGTCAATATTCAGATACTGTCAGATCCACACCTCCCAGGGAGGAGAATCCCTGAGGATGGATCACAAAGCAAAATCCATAATTTACACACGCATGGTCTACAGAGCTGTGTTTCCACAGAAGCTGATGTACCATACAACATGCTTTCTCTCTCTGCTGATAATGACTTAAGCCATCGATAGGCACAAAAGGATTATTTAAGTGTTAAAAATGGATTGATGACCATATAGATTTACTGTACGAGGAAAAAAAACATCTAGTTCTCTCAGGACAAATTAAAATAGACATGCTTGTTAGTCACTCCTCTCATTACACGGTTGATTAGGTAAAGATTTATGTCTAAAAAGGGAATTTAGGAAATACATTTTCGAGACAAACTAAAGGAAAAACAAAGTCTTTCCTTAATGTTTTATGATCAACAAATCAAACAAAGAATCCAGAGAGTTTCTTTGAAGAAAACGCATATTTTTTACAGCTCTATGGTGATGCTGTTTGTATAAATAGCTGCATATTTTTATGTGCCTGAAAGGAGCTATGGTAACAGCTGTGTGAACTGTGCAACAGGAGCTAAATCAAACAGAAACGGTGCGTGCTAGTGAAAGAAACACACAGCTAGCTAGCTGCTCACAGCAAACACACCGACAAACTTTGACATGCACGAGCTTAAACAGACCTTTATTGGTTCATTGAGATGTTTTTCTTCCTGCATCAGATGAGTCAGACACTTCGAACGCTGCCGGCTGCTGATGCCAACAGTGAAACTCTTCCTCTCCACCTCGAGAACAGAGCAGGATGCTGAAGGATACAGGCAAACCGTCGTGGCGTGGTTTCACACAACATTTGGACAAAATGTCACAGCATGACTCAGCAGTTTAACCATAAGACCTGGTGGATATATTTCTTTTCTGTCCGTCTCATCCCTCGTGTATCGACACTCAAACAAGCTCACATGGTTCCCATAGTATCCATTTCTTCTCCAATTTATTCAACTGGAAATCTGAAGCCTTTCTAATCCGTTCCCTCTGCTCATCTCTCTCTTCCTCATCCCTGACTCACGCTTCCAAGCCAACGCAGCAGATTACACAAACTGATGTTTGGCTTGTGGAAACAGTGTTGCCTCCCGCTGGCAGCTCGAGTGAAATCTGTCCTCTGTGCTCAGTTACACTATTATCATCACAGATACTGAAGTCAGTGCAGGAGCTGTGAGCTGGTGATAAGATGAACCAGAGTAAGAGTCAGAGAGGCAGAAAAAACTGTAACAAGATTTTTAAAAAAACAGAAGCTCAGGTCAGCTAAGGTGCTTTTTGCACCAGAAAAAAACAGCTGAGGTGTCTGCGTGTGTGTATCTGAGGTGATTGAGACAAAGCAATTAAATTGTGAGACAGAAGATCGATATCGTACAATAAACCCTGATTCAATTCAGATATCTAACATCACTATTGATTAAAATGTCCCTCTATTACAGCTGTACCATGAATTGTTTCACAGGAGCATTATTTTGTTTCCATCACCGGCTCCAAGTTTTTTTTTTTTTTTGTGCAGGATAGAAAGAGAAGAGTGCACAGCCACGCTAGTGATTTTATGAGCCCATTTGTAGGCGTAGTAGTACTTTGAGATATGTGCTAAAGCTAGCATGGAAACATTGTCACAATGACAATGCAAAAATGGTGATATATTGGAAACATAATGTCTTGCTATTTGGCTTGTGCTATCCTGCACAACATTTTGTGTTTATACTTTCTGGAGGATGTTAAGAGATTTTGAAAGTTGACCCTCTGGCTGCACTACAGGGAAAGATAAGAGATCACTAATGTCAATAAGATTAATAGGGATAATTGTACCAATATTTCATTGTAATTGAGTCCAAAGTTGTTAAACTATAACCATGAAATACAAAAAAAAAATGCAAAAAAAGAAAAAAAAACTGTGAATATCTATACAAAATATCATGACAATATTAAGTGTTGAGACCAAAATGTTCAAGCCATCCATAACTAAAATCATTAAGGAGATGGCGAGAGGGATGACATGCAGCAAAGTGTCGGTTCACACTATTCACTCACTTTCCACATCCTTTAAATGACTTAACCACATCTCCTGACAAGTGCTTTGTCATGCTGACATTAGACTCTGTCATCATTAAATTAAAAAAAGAAAGAAAGAAAGAAGCTGTGACAGGAAACGTCTTTACAATTAAACATGTTTCATAGGGGCTGGATCCTGACTACTGGCCACGCAAAAAAGCTAATCAACCATAAAACATGGTGAACAGCCCCGGAAACGCCTCCCCTGTAGTCGTCAAACATTCAATTGGATGGAGATAAATGACGTTAGCTGTCAGAGGTAACGAGAGAGAGATGGTCCTGTTTTGCCAGAGAAATGAACCATAAATAAAATGTGAACTGTGTGTCGACTTCAAAACCTCTGCACCTAATCAACTGCCAGTCGCTTTGAAATATAAAGTTTACCCACAAGGACAACCTGCAATCACTGTAAATAAAAGAGAAACGGCTTCAGAGCTGTTGTTGTCTTCTTCACTGTAGTTTGGTCATACATGCAGTTAGGGAGGCTGCAACATAAGAGCCACAAAATATTAAAACAGTAGCTTTGTCCCCATGTGACCCCTGACGTGATGACAGATCAGCAGCAGATCAAGTTTTTTTTTTTTGTGAAGCAGATGAAAGAATATTTTTTTTATTGTTCAACTTTGCATTGTTATTTTGGAAATGAATATCCTGCTCTGTATTGATTCATAATATGATCAATTCTTGGTTGGCATTGTTCACCATTTTTGAACAGAGGGAAGAGAGACAACTTATCATCCAAAAAGCTGGTGATGAACTGAGTTTTTACCCATGCAACAGAAGTGGATGTGTAAAAAAAAAACAACTGTTTTGTTTTGTGGACCAATATGCATATCTGTCCCTTTACTCTGAGAGTTTAAACACTCAGCAGC